>JAGVSQ010001687.1:0-27851 GCA_022683975.1 Rhyacophila evoluta | reverse complement strand
GAATTTAAAATCAATTTCCATCAAGCACCATCAGTCGAAAATATTAATTAAGAATTTCTGTATTCAAACTTATCAATTATATCCACTTAGTATTTGCTATATAATCACACTTGATTTTAATCTTCACCGTTAATACATTTTATTCCACTTTTTTTTATTTTCAGACTAACATAGTTTTATTCAATAATTTTGTAATACGTTTATATGTTCTCTCATGACATATATTCATTTTAATCCTCTTTATGTTCGGATTATGTTTCTTTGATTAAATGAATAAAAGATGTCTATTATGTAATAGGGAGTGCCAGGCGGCGGAAGCCTAATGATGAAAAAGCACTATTTGGCAAAACAAGAACGACGGAGACGTGGAATGGCACCTAAAGCCCCACATCCGCTCACTGTTCAGGGGAAACCGTCCGTTCGTGGCCGGCGAGGTATGAAATGCTTTTGTGCCCTTTAAATTTGTAAATAAGGCAGTGTTTCCAACCATTGTCTCACAAAAATTTTACTAAGATTTCGCATATAATTTATAGACAAAGTCAAAATGTGTTGATATTTCAGATAAAACTTGTTTTAACAATTTTGGTATTGTGAAATTGTTTGGATTCAGTTTTACAATCAACTATTGTATTCCAAACTGATTTTGTAATTTTTGACTAATTCCTAATAAATACAATACTTTTGTATTCATTTGAGCAGATAAGGTTGACTGCTGTAAATTGAGAAAGTAGATTTTGTAAAATTGTTCATTGAACACATTAATATTTTTTGATAGACCAAATTTAGTCACAAGTTCACAAAATTTGTTAATCTTGTATATTTCAATCGAACATTGACTTTTTCATTTTTTCAATTTGTCATTGAATTAGAGATTACAATTTCATTATAAAAGCATCTTGAACTTCATTAATTACTTAGTTATGAGTAAAATTTATGTTATTCACAGGTCCACATAAATTAAAGAAAGAGAGAGAAAGAGTTGTAAGCAGTGGAGCAGGACCAGGGGCTGCTGCAAGTGGAAGTGGAGAATTGGCTTCTGAGGGGGTGAGAGGCACGGCTGGTCCGCGTTCCCCTGTCTCCGAAGATACCAGCTCCGGAAACATGAGTTCTAATGATGACGAAGAAGATTGTGCAGCGCACACCTGCCTCAGGCCCACCGGTAATTTTTTTTTAAAATTATCTCGAGAATTGTCATCAAATTATGATATAATTGATATTCTGTCTAATAGATGTTAAGTATTGAAGTATTCTATTTATTTAGTACTGAATAATATAGAGTAGCATCTCAAATATGGTTTGAATAAAAGGCTAATTTTTCATTGACGACTACGAAAAATTATAATTTTGCAGTTTTCTTTTAATGAGGGCATGTTATATATTTTACTGAGTGACATATTGTATTACAGGTAAAGAAGTGGACTGGGTGCAATGCGATGGAGGATGCGAGAAGTGGTTTCACCTTCACTGTGTTGGTCTTGTGAAAAATTCTCTCAAAGACGATGAAGATTATTATTGTGACGCCTGCTCGGGAGTACCGGAAGGTACTTCGCGGATCCGACCACAGTCTATGCAGACGCCGTCCTCCAAGACTACTGACCAGACGCATGCTAAAAACGCCAAACACTCAACTGCCGAACGGCCATCGGGACCGACTCCGCGATCTGTATCCCGAGATGGGAACCTTGTGTTGACATGTCATGAGAAAATGGATAAGGATGAAGATTCAGATGACCCAGTATCGCCGATTAATGCCGACCTCCATACGTACCGACCCAAAAAAACCACAGGTGGGGATAAAAGCAAGAAGAACTCCAACGCAGTCAATGGAGATTCTAATGGGGTCACTCCAAAATCTAAGTCAGATACTGCATCGTCGAATGTCAACGACTCGTTATCTGGCAAGAGAGATGGAGATTGAAAAATATATGTGTGTAGGAGGCGAAATATTAATGTGCATTAAGGCGTCGGTACACAGCCGATGTGCGGATTTATTAAGGGTCTATATTGAATTTATAACATTAGGGTCCTATCTCGGGCGTCTGTTTTATTACAGTAGATGAAAAACAACATTTAACTAGAAAATAACATAATGTAGATTGTATGCGTGATTATTTGACGTTTGAAGGCGGCCATATTACGGTCGGTTTTGTTGAATATGTTATTTTTGAATGGTCACTCGCTTCACATTTCTTTTGCTTTGTCGCATTCTTATGGATTGACGATAGTTATTATAATGCGCAGTTATTATTGTAAATAGTTTAGACGTATTTCTAGTAATTAAATTATTTTGCGGGTTTTTGGCCAATATACACAATTAGCTTTATTGTTTGAATGTTTTGAGTGTTTTCTATCTACTCTGTATTATGAATAACACTATACATCACAGCATAGGATAAGTACTATGTCTTACCGTCTTTTATTAAACAGTCCCCAACTGTTTAACAAGTACAGTATTGTTTGTACATAATGGTCTCATTCATAATATCTTTCACTATTTTGCTGCCTCCCTGCTGATTTAAAATATCAGTGTATGTGAGCTCATGTGAAAAAATGTTTTATCCTCATAATTTGGCTGGCCATTAGGGTAAGACACAATGTTTATGAATGTTTGCAATCATATATTTTATAGCTAATAATCAATGATCTAAGGCTTCTCAAAATATGTTTTCAACAAATTCCCAATGATTTATCATTCGAAGTACTTAAGGACCCACAGGCCGATTGTTATTTTTTTATTCGACACTAAATATTGAGTCCATCAGAAGTTTTTCTAAAAATATGTTTTGCGACCGGATAAAACCCCTGTACATGCATGCTATTAAAAAAGTACAAGATTAGAAAATGACGGCATTCGATCAACATTTCAATTTCAAGCAAACTTAACAACTCATCTAATGTTAAAATATCCAAGCACCGTAAAATATGATAAACATTTGGCACACTAACTATTAGTTTGTTCAGTAAATTATGAGGAGTATATTTTTATCTTTCAATATACCATGTTTTCATCCATCTCATTTAAAAAGAAAAAATTAAGCCAATTATGGCCAGATACACCTTCGAATCGCCAATATTATTGAGCTTGTGGGCATGTCACTTGATGAACCAGTTTGTTATTAAATTGTAATCATAAGTGCACAATACCCTGAGGAATGTCCATTTGAATAGCTATTTTTTTTATTTTCGCATAAATTATTTGATCGAAGTAGTTTTTGTTTATATTATTATACATGAAATTTTGCTTTCGCCATAGTAGAAATGTTTAATTGTTTTTCTTAGAGCGGTTTAATAATAAGTTGTTTCTGTATTGTTAAATAAATATAAAATGAAATATTTCTTTCGAATATATATATTTTTGATTTGTAAATTTAGATAATCTTAAAATAAAGTTAACGTATTTCACAAAATATCTGTTATTGTGTTTTTATTCTATGTATATTTGAACATTAAAATCACTTTTGTAAAGAAATTACGTATTTGAGAATTTATTATTATATTTATATATTTGAGAAATAAATCAGGGTGAACCACACTCCTTCATATTAAAATTATCGATTGAATCTCAAGGTAATAAATAACAGAAGTCGGCAATCAAATATTCTAATGCATGTGATCTTACCATGGTTGCCAATTTTTTTGGTTGAATATCAACAATTGATAACAGTCAAAACCCATAAAATTGTTGGCTTGTTTTTTTACTGGTTCTGTTTGTATGGACAGTTTATTTTTTGTGTAAAATTCCATTATCTTTATCTGATAAATAATACATATTATTAATGCTGGCAGTATAGCGAATCATGGTAGTTGGATCGAAAGTGATTAGATTTATGGTTTTAGTACAAAGAAGAATGTATTTTGAATATTATACAATTGTCAGATGAATGCCCTAGGGACTTTTGAATCGATTTTTTTGGCGGGTTTTCGAAAACAAATAAAAATAGTTCTATCACATAAATTCTCGACGTATGTTAATTGAGACCTTTTTATTGTAAAATTAAATATCTCTGTGATTTTATATTCGGTATTGGATTTTGCTAGGAGACTGGCTTAATCCAATTATTAGTAAAAATATATTTGTGTAGTTATTTCAATATTTTCCAAAATAAGTCTACAAAACTCACTTGTTGTATTTCAAATCCAATTAATTAAATAGTTCAAGAGTTGCAGTAACACATTTATGTTCAGAGATGATTTTGTGTTGGCCCTTTCTGTTTCATTTTTACACTTCTATCCCAAGATAAAATGGTTAATAATGTTGTATAAATATGTACTATTACAGTTTAACGACTATTCATCGATAAAATATGTTTATTCAGGGATAATTCTATGAGCTATCCATGTCGATAGATATCCTGATATCAATATGTAATTATTTTAGAATGAATGTAAAAATTGCAGCCAAATAAATTCAAAATCGGTAGGTATTTTAAATGTATTCTTAATCAATATAAGCATTAGCAGTAAATGTTTAGCTAATAACAAAATTATTTTTTTCATATGTATAGATATCGATGATACAATATTTGGGTCATTTTTGTACACAAGTTTTTGTATGCATATTATTATGTTAAAATGCATGTTAAAGTTAAGAAAATATGTGTTATGAGTAGATTTACTTGCAAATATAATATTAAACGAAACATACTCTGTCAGTAAGTATGTGAAATTGATTATCAATAATGGATACGTGCTGTAGAGTTATGTAATATTGAAAAATGTGTTTGGACTAATTGCACACTATTTTATACCTGTTATCGCCGCAGTTCAAATCGATTCATATGCTATTGTAAGTTATAATAAAGGTATTACAAATTTCCTCTCCCTCTTCAGATGCTGTCCAATGAATTTTTTAACTGTTAAAATAGGCTTATAAGATTTTCTGTAATACTATTTCACTGATTATTTACACATTATTTTCAAACAAACGTTTATAAACCAGTACAATATACAAGACATTAGATTGTCTATTGTAGATTGGTTCTCACCCTTTATCTGTGTTCATAATTTAAGTCACTACAAGAAATAATTCTTGTTACTGTTAAGGTTTTAATTAAAAATCATGATAAATAATTATAACTTAGGAAGAATTGCATAATAATGAAAAACAAATGTTTTTAATCCATCGTTTCACAATTGACCTCCTTCAGACTTCTAAAGATATAAGTTATTTATACAAACAAAGTAGTATTTTTTTTTTTACAAGAAAACTACTTGCCAACTACATACTTTACATAGATGATACATGACCCACAGTATCACTTAAAAGAGGGAGAGAGTCTTTGACAGGTTGACTAAAAATTTATTGTAAGATTTTCGTAATTGGAAGTTAAAAAAGTTAATGGTGCGATTTACGTGACATGCTATTGTATATTTGAACTATGATGATGAATCACAATCATTTTTTTATAAACATTATTTTGTAAAGATATTTTTTTCCCAACCAAATTCCAGGCAAGTCTGCTTGTTTCCATTTTGCTACTTATGGTTCTTATTACTATGTAAAAATAGTTTTAAATGTAATTTGTATTTATTATAAATACAATGAAATGTAAAAATTCGAGTATTTTATTTGCCTTATCATTATTATTATTAGGATGATAAATTATTTATAGTAGCGTATTAAGTCTTAACTTTTTATGTTTTGCAGGCAGCATAATTCAACTTCTAGTTTTGTTAAGAAAAATTTTAAAAATACTTCATATCAAGCATAATTCAAAAATCTTAAGAGGCGCGGTAATTTATTGTTTTCTACGGTGAATCATTGTTTAGAGTAGATAATATATTAAGAAGCGATTTCAGTTTGATTTACCGTAGTGGAGACATTTTAATTATGCATTAAGATTGTATTGAAACTTATTTGAATATGAAGTTACATAATTTCTATTGGGAATATAATGAGTGTATGTATTTAAAAGGTGGTTTGTGTGGTTTACAAACTACAGAGTGTTGCCTGCCTTATTAAATATTCTTGAAAACTGTTTTTTAATTTTGCTATTGTCGTTTGTAAGGCGTTAGATCCCCAAAAATTATGAAATATGCTATTTTTGTATGTATTTGGATGTAGAATAATCTTGTACAATTGGGAGTGATGTAAAATCATTAGCATTACAGATATACTACAATGCAACAACCATTTTTTTAATTGCCATAGACAGAGAAGTTTCCCATGTTATTTTATATGATATAAGAATATAAGATTATGGGGCTATAATTATTTAATTGTGGGAATATAAATGATTCCCTGATCTTTTACCATTATTCATGTTGATTTTCCTTCAGTATCAGAAAAATGTCATATTCGATATTTGTAATTAACATTTATTCGCCCGTAAGAATTGTGACCTAGTCGCCAGGGTGTAGAAAAGTGAGTATTACTCGGGGTCCAGTGGTCATATAAGTCATGGATGATAAATGAATATGTAATATTCTCTCATTTTATTTAAAATAATTGATAGTTTTTTTTAAATAGATGTCACGGTACTTATCCTTTTAGTAGATCTCTTAAAACTTTACATGTGGTTCAGCATAAAAGTATATTTTTTACCATCTATTCTATTTTATATCAAGCTGTACAATTAAAAGGGTTCAATTGTTATTCCAATCGATTTTGTAATAGTATTTAATACTAATGTGACCGAAATTTTCATTAGATGCTGTTTTCCCCGGGCATTGACGTTATGAATTCAGTCATTGTAAATTAAGACATTCTTTTCAATACAGAGAAAATCATTCACCGAAAAATATTATTTAGATTAATAAGCGTTCTGCGTAAGAAGAGACGCCATCTTGTTTAAGGACAGAAAAACAAACCTACCGAGCTTTATGAAAATACAACATTACAGTTGTATTGTTGTAATATTTAATTAATTAATTATTAAATGAAATATTATAGTAAAATTATTATTTGTTTTTGCATGTTTAATACAAAGTGGCGTTGCTTCCTTTTATCAAATGTAAGCACTTGTATTTCTTTCTTGCTTATTAGCAATAGTGGCCGGCTATTAGTTAATAATATAAAATTAAATTCTGGCGCATTCGAAATAAATGTTTTTTTTAAATTGAATAAACTGTGCGATAATCCTTAAATCAAAACTATAATTGCGATAGGTACAAAAAGTAAAGTTTACGAAACAAATGTAAAAGGATGCAATTATAAATCATGGATTATAAAAAAAAAAAACTTACAAACCCATGAATAGAGAGTACCTAAAATAACTTTGAAAAGGATGAGTTTAAAATTTGGTCGGCCATACTGAATAAAGAATGTTTTTTTACACTTCATCTGTAAATCTTCTCTTCTATATTATACTTGTGTAGTGTTAATTGTCCAAATAGCTTATGAAATTGTAAACTAACAATAACCATATGATTTGTTTAAAACACCTATTATTATTAATTGATTAATTATATTATTATAGTTGTATGTTTTATTTTATTTGTATGACTGACACCTTTAAGCTGCGTGGATTATGTGAAATATTTTAAACAAATTAAAACATGTTGTAAAGTGGTTTTTGTTTTTAATTTTTATGTTCACAATAAGTTATCTTATTTTCGCCTGTTGCGGTGAGTAAAAGGCCTGAGCAGCCCGAAATTTTGAGGTTATTAAAAAACCAGATGAGGAAGTTCCTGTATGGAAGATTTTGAGTATAACAACTAACCCTGCACAATTGCATACTCGTATTTTATTTTGGCTGAAGAAATTGTGATTTGGAGCAGCTTCTAACAATCGCAACGTAAGTATCAAACGGAATATTTAATAATGAACTAGGAATTTTCCTGTCAGAAGTCTAAAATAAATTTGGAAGTGTAAGATTAGGATAATCACTTAACTTATTGAAAATCTTCATACGTAGTGCTGCAGGCCAAAATTTTGTCGATTGAGCTTATGAATTAAAACATTATTTTGTACCTGGCGATAATTCTATCACGTATTTATTCTATACACATTCAAAGAGTGGCCACCGGACATAATATTGTGTAGAAGATGTTCTGTTGGGGAGGTAATAATAAAACATTTTTTTTTAATTGTCAATATCGCTGATCGCTAAACCACTCGGTGGTGATTTCTACACAGGCCTAAAAACTTCTGCCATATTCACCTCTTATATGACGCTTATGGCAAGAAATAGTAATTGAGAGTGAGAGCTAAAAGAACGACAAACCATAATTTTTAGAGGGAAATAAAATTTGCTTTTATATCACAGTGTACTCTCGATGATCTGTAATGCTGGGGATGAGGTGCCCGGACAATCCGAGCTATGGTAAATATATCGACGCTGGAAAGGAAAACGGATATAACCCTCAGTTTTTTCGATAATCACAATGTATACAAGTTAATACACGTTCTATCAAAAAAGATGTAAGCTGCAAATGCCGAATTAGTATCTAAATTTATCTTTTAAGTTAGAAAAAGGGATGGCCTGTGAAATTTGCGATAAAATACCAGTTTTATTCTTCATGCACTCCAAGGTCGTGGCTATTTAATGTTTTGGCTTTAGCCCAAAAGCAATACATAAGTGTTTTTTGGGACCTGCTATGAGATTTGTTTTGTGTGGGTTACGTCCTTTTTCCTTTCAACAGTCGATATAAAATATGGCTAATTTACTATTACCGAAGAAATATTGTTTATCGAGAGGCGTGACTTTTTGTGGCCTGGCCAATTCAAATAGCTCTACTTTTTAAAAATTCTTTAAGGTTTTAGGTTTTCTGGTATTTTTTAGCTCTCACGCCGTCTAAGCTTTCACTTCTTTTTTAAGATCTCGTGTTACCAGAAAAATTAATTTCCTTCCAGAATTTATGGTTTTTCCTTTTTTTATGTTTTGCGTAAAAAAAATTTTTTCCAAACTGCATTTACATACTTGAGGGTAAAAAAAGTTATTTTTGAATCTTAGAAAATCCTATAATTCGATTATTTACAGTAAATATTTCAAAATTTAGTACGAATAATTCGAGAACCGGATAAGCCAGACCCGGATAATCGAGAGTATACTGTATTATTATAACATTATTTTTTATTATAATAAAATCATTCACACGTATTAACTATGTGTGGCCATCGGAAAATTTTAGGACGCTTAGAATATTTAGAGGTAAACCTCAAAATTAAATCTCGCCTGCGCCGTCACTGAAGTCGCTTATGGATACGTCACTGATCATGTTCCAGTCAACGCATATACGCTGATGAATTTTTAATCAGGGGCTATAGCTTCAAATACCGTAGCTAAATAATAATAATTTTATTTTTGATTCATCTACATTCATTCATTATTGACAGCCAATGACAGCAAATCGTCTAAAATATATATTTTTATAAGCTTTTATTTATTTAGATTCATATTCATACCGTAGATGACAATTGACTCCGTTTTGGACGGAGTGTGATATTTTTTTCGTTATACTGTATCTATATGAGTAAGATTATGTGACAAGGTTGATCTTAAAGATCAATAAAAATTACTTGGGCGTAAAATGATCATAGTCCTTCACATTTAACCTAACCTACATCCGCAGTATTAGCATAATAATGAATTCCGACTCCAACGAACGGAAGCATTAGTTAGGCTATAAATAATAATCCAATTAATATAATATGAATGATTACAACTATTATAATTTCCAATGAAAATACCTGTCACATGTCAAGGTTTCGGAGTATGGGTAGTACTTACCTATCTACCTAAATCTTTTGAAGAACGCACCTATTGTGTAATTAAAATAATAAGATGGGATCGCCACTCGGACAAAGGAAAAATATATCTTCTAAAATAATTTATTGCTCAATATATCATAGTGTATACTTATTTTGCTGTCGTTACTGAGTGGTAGTGAGTGCTGTGCAGTTTTTGTATGTACCTACTGACTTAAGATACGGAAGACCGAGAGTTCGAAAAAGTGCAAGGACTCACTCAGTCAGAAGCTAAAAATTTCAGTGGCCGTCTTTCATACAGCCGCCATCATTGTAACTAGTCCTTTCCTGATACCATGAAATTGTTTCTATGCGGATCAAGTTGTTTTTGAAATTCGAACAATCACAATGTTAGTCACTAAATGTAGTAGAGTATTTATTGTCGCCTTAAGGCAGGCATATGTTTTTTCAAATATTAAATGGCTCGTGTAGATGAATGATATGACTTAAAGTCACAAGTTATTCTGCCACAGAGGTTCCGCCGCCAAGCTATCAGTTTGTGGTTTCTAGT
Organism: Rhyacophila evoluta; assembly: GCA_022683975.1. NCBI lineage: Eukaryota > Metazoa > Arthropoda > Insecta > Trichoptera > Rhyacophilidae > Rhyacophila > Rhyacophila evoluta. The sequence continues at coordinate 17,652 of JAGVSQ010001687.1, read as the reverse complement.
GGCCAAAATGCTTTCGTAACTGGCTAGAGGATGCTCATCATTTTCTGCGATAATGTCCAAGAATGTGTACGAAATTATTCAAGTTGGTACTACGGGGTCTATCGGGCATATTTGACCTGGTTGTAACAAAAATTACGTTACCGTATAGTGAGCGTGACGATCTCTTCACATAATTCATCGATCAAAATAAAGAAAACCATTTTTTTTAATTTATGCACTCTTAATTGCGTGGCAGCTTTCTGCTCAAAAAGTCTTGGATAATTAGTATCAGGGCCGTGCGGTAGATTTTCACAGTATGATGCAAGTTTTTAACCCCTTGTGTTTTAACATGTGTTTTAGATCTCGCGCCCTGAAAATATTCTTCACGCACTCCAAAAGATTTTGATTTCTTGTTTTTTAGGTCTCATGCGCCTAGGGCCGCGCTGTCCTAATATCCAGATTGTGCACTGTAGGGGTGCATCTGAATATTGTCGGCGCCTTTTTGTTAAAAAAAAAATGAAATATTTTGCCAGCACTTTCTATCTTCAATGATATTTGCATAATAAAAACAGGTATACGATAAAAATATAACACATTTATATAATTACTTCGAAATCAGCGAATTTTTTCCACAAGGGCACCTGCAACCTACGAAGCGGTATTGCGCGCGCCTTCTCAACTTTTCACCCCCTGACGATAATAGTTTGCACCCCCGAATAATTCGTGTATTTGGAGAAATTTTATTGAAATCGTTCATTATGCCGTCCCTTATACGATACCGCCTGATGCAGCCGCGTCTCTGCTTCATAGTTCGACACGACCCTGATTAGTATTAACATTCCCGTCGAATAAGATAGATCGCTTCTTAATATCAGAGCTCCAGCCTTTTTGCGATGGCGGGGCGGGCATACTCGTGTTCGCAAATATCTTATTTTCAAGGGATTAAACCTCAAATAATCATAATAAGCGGTGCATGATTTACGTTTCTTTGACATTGGGTGCTACATACTGTAATTACAGTGCACTGTGACTAAATATTTTCATAAAATTATAATCTTTCAAGGCGGCTACTTTTTTATTTCGCTTGTAACAGTCGCATCACAGCCTAAATAGCTACCAAAAATCTAACAGGCACACAGAATTATAATTTAATACCTCTATACTTTTGTTAACACAAGGACAATAAGTTTTGACATGCTTCGTATGATTTTATTTATCTAACCAGCCTTTCGTGTCGACGTGGCGTTGTTACATTTTCAGCGCCCTGGAGCAAGTAAAATCGTTGCGCCCCCTTAAAGTAACTCGTTTTTTAGCTCTCACACTACCTTAAATTTTTTACATTCTTCCAGAAATTGTGATTTCTGTTTTGTTTTTGTTCATCTCTCACACTAACTGAACTTTTTTTATTATGCGACTGTTCCAGCCGCTCCTTGGTAGTTACGCCACTGAACATCAAGTGTAGTGAGAAATTAAAACGGCACCATTCGACTTCATAAATAAACTTTATCTATTAGGCCAATCGTTATAGGATATAATTTTCTCAATATTTTTTGAAAGTGGGCAGAATAATCATTGTTGTGGTAACCTTTGTAACTAAATTAACCAATTTATTGGATCAAACGCCAGAGATGAACTGGAAAATTCGGAAAAGAATATTTAGATACGAAATTTGATTTTAAGCGTTGTCTATTCATTTATCAATACAATAATACAATTAAAATGGCACACGTATAGTAAATCTTGTATTAATACGATCCAACTAGTGTAACATTATATCCATAGATTAAATGTACGTTATAAGATTATCACACTCACAAAGTACTATATTTAATCAACTGTAATTTAGTAGAGATTAAGTTCAAAACGGCACGTTTGTACAGTTTGCTCTTATCGCCTTAATAATAATATTATATTCTATTCTATTCTATAATAATAAACCCGATCGTTGATGTGAAAATCTTAAATGGCAGAGCCTTCTTGAAAATGTAAAAATCATGGTATCATCTAACTAGATTTCGCTCAAATAGAAAATATAGGATACCTCATACTAAAAGTAATAATTGTATAGTATTGTATCGAAATAGGTTAACATTTGTAGTGCGTGGCTTTTGAATTTTAATGAAACTTTCAGCACGATAGTAGAATTATGCATGACTTTGCTGAAATGTGGAGTTGTCAGCGTTTTGGATAAATTGTTAAAATTGTTTGAATTCACCACTGGAGATATAAGAATAAAACCTCAGGAGTTAAACTGTCTAAAGACATGACTTCGCCATTTTATTAACACATAGGCGCAAGGTCAAGATATTTGTGCAAACTGGAGGATAACGCTGAATACACGCAATAATAGGGAACAATTAAAAACCCACGTGAAGCATTTAAAAGCTTTCAAGAAAATTAACTTGAATAAAACGCTATTAAATGGTCGATTGCCGATTTAGGCAATTACGTAACGATAATTTACCCAATTCAATGAAATTGATCCGAGTAATTGATGACTTAAACGACAATAAAACATTTGTTTTAAATAAATTATGAGCTATATAACCTCCTTTCCATATTTGGAATATACCATAAAAATAAAATAAAACAAAACATATTCTATTGTAATTAACGTTATCCTTACTTCATGATGTTGCTCATTGGTTTGACTTATTAGCGCACACCATTCAAGGGTTCAAAAGATTATTCCCAGGACGTCATCGTTCTTCAACACTGGAGGGCAACTTTATCTTCGGTGCGTTGATAAATGTCATAGAAGAAAATATCATGGATGATATAGGAGAAGTAACATAGTTGAACACCTATATGTTATCACTATGCCACAACAAAACCTTAAGGCGTTAATATTATAATAAGGTCGTAAAATAAGGCACCATTCCTCCACCTATTAAAACCTTATTTTAATTTTCTTTAAAACTCACCAGGTCTTTTTTTTACCGTGGGTAAGTTTTTCAAATTGAGTTCTGCTTGAATTCAGTTATTTAATCTCTTCCAGACACCTAGTAATGTCAAAAAATTCGGCTTTTACCAGCTCTTCTGTTACTTCTCATGCTTCATGATGACTACGTCTTAATTATTCATCTTGCCAATTGCTGACATGTCAAGCTAGGTGAATAAAGAAATGTTAGATCATGCTTTTAGGGATCCATGGATAGTATACGTTAAGAACAGGAGATCGCCACAATCTTTCAAAATAGATAGATGTGTGCTAAAGGTGGTTTCCTTTTTATATAAGTTGACCAAAAGGCTTGTTGCTGACCTTTACAATTAGCTATTTATAAAAACTACCATTAAATTGGTGCACAAAGAAAATTGAGTAGGTTGTTATTAAATATGTGTTATTAAATAATAAATTTTATTTAACATGATAAATATAATACAATGCTAAAGTACCACTACCTTTTCGGACTGAATATGCAGGAATATTAATGTAACAATAGTTAATATTATAATAATACAGTAAATGCTACCTCGGTAAAATCTGGTGTAACTTTTGATTATACATAGATGCAGAACTTATTAGACTGTTTTTTTAAATTTATGTCATTAGTTTATTCATGTAGTTATGAACTCTATCGTGAGTAATCCATCGATTTAACAAATTTATTTTGAACCTAGGTTCCGACACTAAATTCGACTCGACAATAGCTTTATTTAATTTTTTGTCATAATTTGTTCCATAATATATCTTGCCAAATATGTAAGCATTTATTATTATGTCAGGCTACGAGTAACAATCCAGACATCTCAATAATCGATATGATATGATTCGTTCACGGTATTTGAGCATCCAATATGTTTAAGTATCACTTAGTCAGGACTACCTTTGTTTTATTGATTTGTGATCGGGCCACGAGCGTGGGAATGAACTTCTATGTAATGGATTAAATGAGCGGTTCGCGGGCCAAGATATATTTATCATATTCGTATAGTGTCCAATATTATAAATATGAATAACTTCTCATGCATCGAAGAAGAAGCATACAACGTTGTGATAGATGTATTTCGGAAAATCTTCATATTCAATATCAGTGCTTATAGGAAGCATCCAGCTCTTTCTAATGCTATATATGACGCCAAGGTCATTAGAAATATTTCTTATTCAATTATGAAATACCATCTCCAAAATTTTTTTTATGTTAGAAACCACTAATTCCGTTCCAAATAATTTGTGAGTGGACGTTCTCATTATACATATATTACACATGTATTAAGATATTATCATTGAATAGAATTGGATGTGAGTTATTCAGTTAACGCTTTATGTCGGCTATATTTGGTAGAAAGATTAAAAATGTAGTATACCCATAGGATAGATGAAATTATATACTTTACGCTCAATCTAGTTCCGAGAAGTTCTTTTTTACAAGGTGCTTCACGTTATTTACACCACGGTATGCCCCTAAAAGGATATTGATATATGTCGGGTATGGCAGTGAGCAGAGAAAACAGATGACAAAAGTCAGCGATTTTTAATGAAGCTTAGGCATTTAAGCCAATTGACAAATCAAAAAAAAATTTAAGCACATTTTTGCACAACATCATTAATTTTTTGTTTGTAGAAAATCGCACCCTTTAAAATTAACATTTTAACGTATTAAAAGGAGTCAATTGCGATTGTATGAAATAATGATTCCATTTAGTTTTCTTCAACTTTTACTTACTAAAAAACATCTACGAAAGTGTGTGAATAGAATCAGCTAAGCATATCCTTCATCCGTCGGTGGGTCGTGTAGACTTTCGGTTCTTTCATTTGATTCCATATTTATATTTACTATAAGAATTGTGGATAAAAGCCTTATCAATAATTTGTGTTCCAAAATGATAGTTTAATAAATTCGTTGTGTTTCCAGACGCAGCAATGACAATCCCTATATTATCTTCAACATGGCAAAATATCGATGCATCCTCCGAGGATATAAATAGAGTCGCCCGAGATCAAATTGATCATTCGCGGCCCAAATTCGATTCGAACCTGTGCTCCTGCGTATGATGTCATACGAAGCTCCGACAGGGTCGGACTGTGAGGTAGAAAATTTGACCGTTTCATTAAGGAGCACCAGCGCTATGTCTTCTGGCAGGGGAGAAGACAACCCGACAGTGCCCAGAGGAAGAGTCGGCAGCGGACCCAGACAGGCTTCGAACGATAATTTGAAGCATCGTCAGGTAGCTTTTTTCAATGTATTCCGATATTTATTAAACTTGATTTATAAATTTCATGCAGGTCTAGTTTTACAATATATGTATGGAGACTTTGTAACAAATTTGAGAAAAAGCGCTATTTTTAAAAAGTAAATGATAGCTTTCAAGAACTAGGCTTTGGATTGTCTTAATTATATCGAAACAAGAATCTTTGAAATATATCATCTTTTATTTTATTCGTCCCTACTTCTAAAAAAAATATACTTATAAAAAGCTAAATCGATCAAAGCCCGTTTCTTCCTTTAGTATACTTTAAAGTGATATAAATTATTTTCTAAACTTTGTAACGACAGATTATTTTAAAAATGGTTATACGAAGGGCATGCATTAAATATAACCACTGTTACCACAAATGTTTAAATCTTTATAAACAATCATTTTTTTTATTTAAAAAAAATATTTACATTGATTATCATTTAGTAAAACTTGAATTGTTGAACTATAAGTGATACATTAAGGCGTACCTTATATAATTATGTATTCCTGGTAGCCGAGAGGCTGGCATGGTGCCTCGTATCCAGAAATTGCGGTCTGGATTTCCACGTCTGCTAGATATTAAAAATCTGAAACTGCAAGACTAGTTGAGTAATTGTCTGAAAATCAATATCCGTGAAAAGTAATCTATCAAGACAAGTCTGCACACCTTGGAGATCCATATGTACCACTTTCGGAGCGGAAATCTTTACATTGTGTCGATCCATATGCTCCACTTTGGGAGCGAACATGGTATAAAAATAATCTTAAACTATAAATTACCTTCTTGAGCCAGTCCTTAGCTTGATTAACGGCCACAGTGTATTGTTGTTTGCTAGGCAATAAAGCTTCGATATCCTTTGCTTCTCCCAACAGCGACTCCGACTCTCGTAACGTATTTTCTTTAGATTCCCCAGATATAATGGCCTGAGCTTTCTTTTCCCAAGCGTTTTTTTTATTTGGAAGTGAAATGCAGTGGCTTATTATCTACATTAGCTACCGTGTGACTTGTACGAATAGTTGAATTTTTACCATTTCGACTCTAACATGCAAGTGTGATATATGCAAACCCTATGTTTACATTACTTTAGCAGATATATGAAAAATATCAGGCATTTGTTAACCATTATATTCTGTGTTAAAAAAACGGGATTCTAACCTGCAACCGTACAAAGAGAAAAGTAACGCACCGAACACTTCACGATAGGCGGCAACGCTTACAATGCACTTCTTAAAAATAGTTTTTACTATTAATTAACATTGCAACAATGTAGTTTTTCAATATACTTTTATATTTTTTCAAAACACTTGTCATGGTATAATGTTCTTTTTATAATCTGTTTCAGCACTTTCCAATAGAATCCTAATAATAATGAGGCTCAATTGAATTATCTGATATTCCAGCAATAATATTTAGCACCTAATCCATAATTAATAACAAAAAATCGAATAAATTTAATGTATTTTCCTCAACTGAAAATCAATTTTCTTTTTTTTCATTCAAATTTTAGAATTTTTCCGATGACGATTCCTTATAGAGATTATCTTCGGTTGACAGTGTTATCTTAATCTGATGGTTCGAGGTCGTTGTGAGATTGATTTTCAGCAGTTGTCATGAAACTTACAACTATTTATTATAAATGTATTATTTTTAGTAAATAATATAAAGTTAAGAGATGCCACCACGGTTGCACGTTCCAGAATAATATCTTTTCTAAATATATAATATATATATCTATAATATGTTTTCTTTCAAAAGCTGTTAAAATTGAATTTAAATTTGCTGTTTCAACTTATATTATATATATTAGTACTCTTTCATAATATTATAGTAAATATAATATGTGAGGGGGGTAGTTTCAAAGTGAACCAAAAAAATTAGGAGAACATTTTGAACAAGTTTTTTTTGCATATGCATGTTTTTCACTGTTTATTTTTGTTTTTAATATATTTTAAATTGATTTTTCTAATGGTTTATATGCTATAAATAATTCTTCTCCTTTAAATTTTTTTAATAATATAGAATGAGTTCACTTTGGAAATTTAATACAATATAATATTTTTTTACTGTCATAAAATATTATAAAATCTTCTATAAAATCTGTCGGAATATATTATGAACTACATTAAATTTTAACCAAAAAAACAAGATTATTATTAGAATAAGCATTAATAGTAATAGTTGTAGTTATAGTTATAATGGTTGTATTTTGTAATAACAAGAAACAGGATTCTATTAAAATATAACTTTTGAAGTGGACCAAAAACAATAATTTAGTGTCAAAAACATTCGATTCTTTCAATATCAATAATTCTAATCAACTAGTTCATTGGTCACCTACTCAATGTTTTATATATATTTTTTATTAAAAATTAGTTTCATTTCCGATCAAATTATTATATATTAGTACGAAACAAACCGAATCTTGTACGTGACACTTTTGACGGATAATAAATGTTTGAAATACTATTTGGATTTACAGATTTCAAATATTCATGAGTTTAGAATAAATTCATATCGTGCATCACTAGCCTAGAATATTTTTAAAAAAATGTGCCCTTTATGTAAATTATTTTATGATGGTTTTCCAAAATTAAAATTGCACATAATACATTATAAAACAATACTATTATTGTCGGGGACTGCAGTCTTCCCGATAGCGTAGAAGTTAGTGTGCGCACCTCGCGTCCAGGGAATGCGGGGTCGAGTCCCACTTCTGCTGTAGATTTAAAAAAATAATTGAAAATGCTGGACCGGATGCCTTTTGGGCTGATAACCAATTCACGTAAAAAATAATCTGTTAAAACATGTCTTTACATTGCGAAGATACATATATAGGTATTTTACTTTTGAAGTGGACATCTTCCCCCTGTATATCCATATGCTCTTCATTCGAAGCGAACATGGTATAAAAAATCTTGCCGATGAAAACTAATCGGCACTTACTTTTCATAGTTCACAACATATTAATCGTTAATAATTTTCATGTAAGTGTGTTTTACAATTTTTTAATATATGAAAGTTTACCCAAGATCTGTAAAACCAGTGGTATCCATTAGAGATGAATTAGAAGAAGATTACATTTTAAAATGTTTATTCAAAGAAAAATCACTCACATCTGCTAGTCATTCAGAGCTTTTCATGTTTCATTAAGCTCATATTTTTCAATAAGCTTTTCCATTAAATACAGACCCATGCTTCGGTATTTAACTCTGAGGATTAATACGTCAAAAGCAATGTCACCGAACGGAAGCAATCGAAGGCAGATATTCTAAAAACTTTAATGAGTGGTTAATTTAGAAGGTGCGGCCAGAGACAATAGCTCGCAGGAACGAAACAACAATGGAGACGAACTCCTCGAAGCGGAACCGCCGTAGGTTTGGCTGCGATTTAATTCAAAAGATGACGGATTATTATTTTACATTATTTTATTGTTGCCCGTTTTGAATGACCCGCCGTGTCAATGGATCAGCTTTGAGTCATTGTGATCTGATTGCCGTGAAATAATGATGAATCATTCATCTACGCCTGGCACCCGCCTGTCTAAGAGTACCAAACTCCAAGTCAGATGTCCATTTACTACCGCATTAAAGCTCTCAAAAATCAAATAGCTTTTTATATTTAAGTATTTTATAGATAATTTTCAATTAATTTCTTATAAGTATTTCATCGCATACGATAATAATAGAGGACGCAATGTTTACAAACCTAGGGTGTGTTTTTCATTATTATGTGAAAATAGCCTTTACATAATTTGTTAATTTATTTATTATAAATTCTAAAAATCTAATATCTAAATCATCAAAATGAATTTTTAAAATATCAGATACGCGTTTAATATTTTATTACGTTTTTTTATTCCAGACAAACGACAACTACGTGTGGAAGGAACAGATCCACACGATGGCGAAGAGCGACTCAGAGTCAGAAATATCTGACTCGGAACATTTTCTGACGAAAGGAGCGTTTTTATTGACTCCATCCCATGATCTATCAATGGAAAAGGCGTCCACCATCTGTGAGAAGATGCCTTTCAAAGGGTGCTTCAGTCTAACCAGAACTGCCACCGGAATCCTTTTCAAGTTTTCTGACTTTGATGATTATCAGAGCGTCTACAAGAAGGGATTCCATAAGGTTACAAATTCCAGGTTTTACAGGAAGGTGAGATGACATATATTATGTAATATATTTTTTGGAGTTGTGTAATATTTTCTTCGTTTTATTGTATATTTCAAGTATTGAAAACTGACCAACTAATCAATATTAATTGTATAAAAGTTTTTTTTACATGTGCTGAATTATTTCAAAACAGATTATTTGAGAAAAATATTTACGCGATCTGTAAGAAATCAGTTTAAAATCATTATTTTATTTCCAAGTATTTTAAGATTTACTACTTGTATATACCAAACAATAAAACAATATAAGTGCGTTTTTTATACAACTACTGGATTCCTACCTATGGATTATGGAGAATAACTGAAAAAGGCCATATCGTTTAATAAAATAACTGATCTGTGTTTTAATTTTCAAGGTAATAATTCCATGCAGACCGCAAAAGATGTTCACAATATTCGTCTATGACATTCCTGATGACCTTCCAGAAGACGACATTCGCCACTCGCTCTACAAGTTCTCATCTATCGTCGAAGTAGTGAGGGTGCAAGTAAGCAGCTCACAACACGGTGCAGGAACTGGTAATCTTCACCAATCTTAAACATTTTTTCTAAAATTTCTATTTTCCTTTCAAAGATACAGTGTTACAAGTTCGTAAACAGCTTTCTTCAAAGAAGGTAAAAACGGTAGATGATATTTTTATCTCAAGTAAGGCATCCGTGATATGCGGCCGAACCAGGCCCAGCGTCGCAGCTTCATTTTATCAGTAATTAGAATCTTCATGGTAAATTCTTTAATCTACCCGTTACGAACGAAGTCACATCAAAGTATCGACGAAATCTGCCGTAGGCATCTGTTCTCAAAGAACTGTTTCATTACCCATAAAAAATAAGGTTTTTAATTTTCATTAAAGTTATAATGTTATAATCATTTGACTTGCACAGAATTTTTTTTTCTTTTCTGAATTGAAAATGACAGTTTTTATGTGCGCCTGGAAAAACGACCACTGTTATTTCCACTGCAATATTTCTAATTTCGAAAATTCTTCTTACATGTGATTATATTGTATATATATGTATATTTTAAGTATTATGCATAGCTAAATACATATATTGATAGAATATACCGTAAATTAACCAAGATATATTGCTGTATCAGGATCGAAATCTTTTCGATATTAGTTCGCAGAATTTTTGTGGTCTTACAAACAGCAAGTGTGGTTTATCACTGGTTATTACAGAATATTTAATTTCATACGCGTGCCTACAGTATAAATATTGATCTACCATAGAATTGCCATTTAATACAATAGAGCCAAACATAATTCTAGATTTATAATCATCCGTGTTCAACGTGATTCAAGTTGATCTTCGGTATCTTCAGCAGACCAACAATTTATAAAAAAAATAATATACAATATTACTACACTAACTGAGAATAATTTATATTCAATTGAAAATCATGACCCGATGACACATAAATGAGGGTCGCTAATTATAATCAATTGAATATATATATATTTTTTATACATATTTTCAGTTTCATCAAATGCTAAAGCGGCCGCAGACAAGACGGTTCCTAGGCGAACTAGCCTGACGGAGAACGCTGCTGGAGATACCGGTGCACCGGCCGGGCCGGCTCCGCCGCCGACTTCAGCCGTCAGGGTGACCCTGGCATCCATCGAGGAGTGCAACATTCTGCTGCAGAACGGGCTGGACTTTTACGGAGCAACTTATTTCCCGACTGAATTGGCCATGCCTCAACAGGCAGCTCGCTTAGCACGGCCTGGAAGGTATTGAATATTTTCTGACTTCCTGATGTAACAATTTACGTTAACAGCTTATTGAAATTTATGCTCATAACAGCTACCAGCAAGTCGATGTTAAGCTGCATTCGCTTTGGTTACTGGCTTCTTGGCGTGATGTACGAATGAGAGTTTTCTGTCTGAAAGTATGCCAAGATACGTGATGCAGATTTTGGGTAGCCTTGAATTGAGATCATCACTACCCTTTGGGAGAGTAGCTTCTGTTTTTTGCGTAGAAAAAATGTGTGGATATCATTTATACTGATGCTAAAAGTCATAGAGAGTGCAGGGTGAGAAGATATCTTTCCATTTATATTCTCTGCCTCCATTAAATAAGTGGTTACGTCCTACTCGTCCAAGAATAGTGAAATAGCAAATAAAAATATTTTTACTAATACAAAAAATAAATCTACGATTCTTAAAAATATTTTCAGGGTTACGGGTGGATCGATTTCTGCACGTGTTCGAGATTTATTACCGGTCTTCGATAATGCTGGATTTTCCAAACTGCCACCGCCAGCAATGAAAATGATTAAACCGAGAGGAAAGTAACAATAAAAACAATAAAAACAATAAAAACAATATGAAAGCATAATAACAATTATTACTCATAATAAATTACCAAAATATTTTTTCCACAAATTCCAATTCCTTATTTTATTCTGCTTTCGATTAAAATTTTTCACTTTTATACTTGAAAACAATGCCATCATTGGAAAAAACAATCCGAGCGATTAATGGCTCTCAAACTAAGCATTCCTACTTCTCATAAAATGAAATTTACACATTAAAATATTTATATGATAGCAAAATCTTTTTCTGTGGAATTATAAGTGTAGGATAGAATGCTGTTCATTTCTCTTGACGCACATGCTGATTTGACAGGACTATTATTTTTCTCATATTTATATACAAGCATAAAGTAACATATTACAAGTACTAAACATTTTATGAAATGAAAAAACTACACTTTTTTATAATTATTTGATTAGTTTTCAATGATTGAGTAGCTGTTATTACTATTTGTGAAACTCTCGTTTTTAAAACTTGATCGATAATGCTTGGAAATAAAAAAATATTTCGAAAGATGGGTGATTATTAATTTTTTAAATTTTGTAATTAAGGCCAAAATAATATATTCTTTATTTAAGCACTTCTTGAATTGTGATTTTTTCTTAGAATTACTGTGCCATAAAATGTATTGTATTGCTTTATTAAAATAGGATGTGTATCAAATAAATGTTTTTTATTATGGAATCAAAAGTTTGTGTTGTTATTCTTAAGTTGTTGTATAAATTTATGAACATCTAGTTAATCAAATTCACATTTACTCAATGATCTACCATTCATGTACATTTTACAATGGTTGAATAGTTGTGATTCCTAGAGGCGGCCTGTAATAGCTATATACTCTATTTAGCCTAAAGAAAAAATTATAATTTAACATAATTATTGTGATGTCATTACTTTTAAGCTGAAAACTTTAAATTGTAGGAAAAACATAAAAAAATACTTCACATTATTGTGTAACATAATTTAATTTGTTGCATTCATTTAGTTGGGGTATGTGAGGAATTTTCTTGTAAAAAAAAATACAGATGAGTTTTCATATTCTTTTTTATTATATATACATATACATATATATGCAATATATCATATGCAATTATATATACATATATAAGTTCACCTCTTTCAAATAAGCTCCATATACAATAAAATCATGATGTCAGATTTATTTGAAGACAGTCCTAGAATGTTTGGTTTGTCTGTAATGATCGACAACAAACAACCAACCTTGCAGTAGAGCGTTTGTCAGATATATCTAAACACTAGATGGAAATATAGCTTAACGTGACACTATGTGTTTTCATGCGGCAACATTAAGAATATAACTAATTTATTTAATATTCATTTGCACAATAACTGCAGAAGAGATGAAATAAGTACCTGCGAGAGTTGCCTGCATTTTTTATAGTATAACTTATTATGATACATAATTAATAGCAACATTCAACAACCTCATAAAGCTGACATGTTTATTTATATGTAGCTAACATCATGTCAGAAAAACCAACCATTAAAGAGAATCAGAGCTAAATATAATATTATACACATCATGGAAGGGTATAATATTTGGTGTTTTAAAATGTTACTGTCGCAGAAGAATTTTAAACATATATAAAGGGATATACAGAGATTATAAATTGTGCTGAACACAGCAAAATAAACACCGCAATAAGCTTCATTGAATGCTAATTTTAAAGTCACCTGATTTAATGTCAGCTAAAATTTTATACAAAATATCTGTGTTCATATTATTTTTGGGTAACTTTACCAGATTTGCTATTAAATTGTAATTCTAAAAATCACATCAGAAAGTAATTTTATCACAAAAACATAGTTTTATTCTACAGGATTTCTAGTGCACATTGTGACATAATAAGATAAGTTGAAAAAAATATTGAAATGAAAAATTAACACAGCACAGAAGATACTTTGATTTTTTGTCGTTCATTTGATGGCATATTAGTTTTACATTTTGAATTGAATTTGCAGTACGCAATTTTGATGCAGTGTAAAAATGAATAGTTCATTTAACATTATAAATGAATATCACAATTCGATAACTTTTATATACCATGCCTTAATTAAAGAATATTGTGACATTGTTAATATAGTAAAATAAGCCACGCTTATGGTACACATTCTTGAATCTGACTTGATTTGATGTATAATTAAACTAATTTTTATTTAGTGGAATTGATTGAATCAAATCCATTGGCTTTCAAGCATAAAAATGATAACACAAAGTCAGACAAATTTTTTATTGAATCTACATAATTATTATAGTTATAAAGTAAAAGTACTCACGGAAAATGATGGTAAAAGATTGATGAGAACAATAAAACGTTTTCTGACTTGCATTACAATAAAGCAGAAGCACAAAGAACCTTCGCAATGCGATGTGTCTTAAAATATTTTAATGACAATTTCATTAGCTATACACTCGGCCAGTTGAGCCTGTTAAGAATATATTACTAATAAAAAAACAACGATTTTTTCCAGCGAGTAAGATTCAAATTCGTGAATAATCATAATTGCAGTTTTCTAATGTCTGCAATTCGTGTTTTACTAATGATGGAGGAATTAAAAATTTGCTTTAGCCAAATAAAAAAAAAACAATAAATTAATATAAATTTAATAAATATTTTTTAGCTCAAACTATAATAGACCAATGTGATAAGTAACGAGCTTTATGTTTATTTAAATATAGGATAATTTTTTATAAATATAATAAAATTAATATGCAAACTTATTATTCGTATACATGTTGATTTTGTGTACAAATGACGAATCACAAGACAAAATTAATGATAAAACAAACAATATATAAATACTGTTTGGTGGCAACATGAAAATTGATTATTTTCCAATTGTTGTTAATGTTATCCCTCAACTGTCTGTTAGTGAGAATAATTTTTATTTTAATCAAAAAACGTTTCTACGAAAACACCAATTTAATCAGTGTCGTAAATATTTCATACACAAAACTAGAACATAAGCAAAATTAATTAAAGCAGTAAAATTATGGCTATCATATTAAAAATATTAATTTCATCCTTTATTAAAGAATGGAGCCGATTTGAAAAAGAAAGCAGTCGCCGCGCAACACTTGCGGACGTCAAATAAAAATTCAAATTCTATTATTTTTGTCATAATAAATATTACGGAGTATATAATTATATAATAAAATAACAAAATACATGTCATACAATTATAAATAACAATAAACAGATAAAAAGCTGAGGAAAGTATTACGGAATCATAACTCTACTGTATCTAGGGTAAGAAGCACTATTTCTCTGCACACACCTGAAAGATAATCACATTCATATTGATAAATAAATAAATACTATTTCAATTTTTATATTAGAACTAAAAAATTTATAGCTGATGCTATAAAATAATTATTACATAATAATTAGTTTAGTTATCAGAAGAGGACAATCAAATAATTCTTGTAAAAGAACTGACATTTTTCAATGGAAAAGTACAGAAAGATGTGACCTGAAAGTAAATTGGGAAAATTTCAATTAATGTGCGGTTACATAAAGATTGGGTTCAATGGGTTGAGAGATTTGTTGACAGCCAAAATTATGAAACATGATTTGTTATAGTAAATATTCATATATTGTGGGGATGCATATTATGTTCTGTATTTAGAGCAGACAAGGTATAATAAAAAATAGCTTGACTCACTTTTTTCTGTCAAATTCTCCGTAACAATGGCAGAAGCACCAAGTCCATCCGCAACACTAATCATATCCTCTCTCATATATTCTCCATCCTCCACTCGTCTGTCTCCTTCTTGTATCATACCGCCATCTCCTTCACCCCATCTCTGCAGCGCACCTGCTTCTGCCTGCCCAATCATCTTCTCTGATCCAATCTTTTCTTCAAAGCATTTAAAGCTATTATCGGGATGCGATAACAAATCCAAATTACAGTCCAAAACTATGCAAGTGCTGAGATCTTCCTTTGAAATGTCAACAATCAATGTAGCCATCTTAGAAGTGTCTTGTTCAGAGTCTGACGGGGAAGCATCATTGCTTGTCTTAGTTTGAATGATAGATCCTTGTGCCAAGATTTCTGCAGGGTCAATGAATGTGGCCGCAATATGATCAAAAGGATGATGAACAATGTATGACCTGACTCGCAGAGAATCTGTCACTACGAATGTGTCCGATTGTTCTTCCAACGAAGAATTATTATCCGCACATGATAGATCATCTAGGTCTAATTTAAGCGGCGATTTACCTGCTGTAAAAAAAATGTAATAATTTTTAGATAAGCACAAATTAGTTAAATTTTACAGTTTAGTTACTTTAATATATTAGCTATATTCTATTATGTCCCAAAGATCAAAGTTTATAAGGTTAAGAAGTTAAACAATACTAGATAAAGTGAAATAATAAATAATACAAAGCTAATCAATAAAAATTAAAAATGCCGAAGATATCAATAAAAAATATTCAATGTCACATATAAGATAATTATAAACAAACCTTGGAAGGCAAGTGAATCAACATTACACAAGTCATGGTCTGGAATTCGAGCCACTGGAAGTAGATTCAATCTTCCATACACCCACGGTGTTCCTCCAGCTACCAAACAAAAGAAAGTTGATTTATTTGTATTAGAGTAGAATATGACGTGTACCCAAAAATTCAGGGAGTTTGAACAGTGCTTGCCAAATGAGTATACCAAGACGTAGCATACCTCGAGAAAACCACTAGGATCACTGTATAGCATTCTCATGGGAAATGTGCCCTCTAGATGTGAAAGGTTTAAAAGAAAAGGAAAGGTAAAAGGAAAAACCAAAATATTGAGCACAGGGTTGCTAGCATTGCGCCAGCTGGGAAGTGTAGTCCAAAAGACTATGATAGACTGTGCGCTAGCCTGCGATCCGTGCGCGTGACTTTTAAGGCTGCTGCGTGACAGCGCGCAATTGAGGAAATATTACATGTAGCGTCTACATTGAAGAAGGCAGGGGAAAATAACAATTACAGGATAAATGAATACAATTTTGAATACAACGTCATGCACTACTATGCAAAGGTTAAACGTCGAAAATCAAGAACTTTGTTTGAAATATTGCATATGATTAACTGGTAAACAATATAAAAACAAAAAAAAATACTAACCTACTGCATGTCTCATGGCACCCACACTACTATCGAGCATGATCTCTTCCTAAAGGAAAAAAAAAGAAAAACACATTTACAACTTGCACTGAATTGCAGAACTCCCTTCATGCATTAGTCTCCATACTTCCCTGATGAAACCATATTTGTAAAGAGATTTTACAACTTTTAAATTTAGAGTAGAAGCTGATCCGGTCCATAAACCAGTCCTGTGGTCATAGAACGGCATTATTTGGCTATCACAATAGTGAGCGTTAATAACTATGAAGAAACTGACTGCTCTAACCACCATTTTTCTGCAACGAGACATTCACAAGTCCATATGTGGATATCTTTTGACAAACATATTATGATAAAGGTTGATCACTTTCTCTACAGCACAAAGTATGGTACTGAATTTCTTGAGAAGTACACATACAGGGACAACAATATCTATAGCTGGCATGAGCTGTTTATTGAAAGTATCATTATTGGAATATAATCGTCTGATGAGGTTCACGACATGCAAGAGGCACAATATATGCGTGACCTTAATGACCACTGTAAGTATTATGTTCTATTGAGTGGTAAACTTCTCCATTCGAACTTTTTAAAGTATACTGATAGATCATAGAGAGTACTACTAGTAGCGATTCATAAAAAGGAAAATTGAAGAAATAGCTTGCAGAGATGACTTTCAGCAAAACGATTTCCATTTCTATGAGAAGAGTCTGCCGATTTTGCTTCAGGCATTTTGAGATATCTTAAAAAGGACCAATGATATAATCATAATTTACCCGATGATCAGGTGGAAGAGTGGGGGGCGTAAAGAGTTCTTCTTCTGCAACACTGGAATGTGCTCCGACACCCACCACCTGTTGACATAATAA
>JAGVSQ010001686.1:0-27851 GCA_022683975.1 Rhyacophila evoluta | reverse complement strand
CCATTTCAATTTTTATTCCTTCTTAGAATTGTCATTTTTATACCTAAATAAATGAAATAGTAAATCTGTTTTCATATACGTGCTGATGTTTCAATTAAACAAATGTCCATACCGAAATATGATGTTTCTGATGTAAATTTGTAAGTAATTCTATTTATTTTGGTATTGAAATAATGTAAGTATTTTTCGTAGGAGTTCCAGCCGTGGAAGTCAGAGAAGAGAGCCAAGCAGCGAAATGATACATCAAAGATCTGATCGATCCCCTCATGGTCATGGTCGTGGTCCAGCAAGTCAAGGAAGAGATTTCAGAGACTATTATAGAGAAAGTGATGGTACCGATAAAGATGTGTATAGAGATGGAAGGCAGGCACATCATAGAAGCGATTACAGTGAACCTGACAGACCGAACAGTAGAAACCAATGGCCAAGAAGTCAATATAGCCGAGAAAATAGCCACGACAGGTTAATTTCCTTCATAAATTTGAATCGATTGTCTCTTTTATAATGTATCTTGATTAAGAATATATTGATTCATGAGAGTGGATTTTTGAAGAGTTTCTGTCTATACATACATTTGCATGTTTTAAGTACAGAAAAGTTATCACATCTTACAGTGTGATAAAGTATTGGCATGTTTGTAAAAGTTCTCATTAATTTGATTTGATGGCTTGGAAAATATTTATGATGTATCGTCCTATTGAATTATGGATCATCATTACTGAATTTATAATCAGCATTTGCAATACGACAAAAGTCCCTTGTCCTTTTTTAATTAGCAGATTCTCAGATGGAAATAATCATAGTCATCTTGAAAGTTAAGTGTGCAATGATAACAATGAAGAAATCAATTATAATTGAATGTATTTATTATATTCCAGATATAATAGTTATTCACGAGGCAGCAGCGGGGAGAGGGGTCCTGGAAGCAGAACATGCAGTAGAGAAAGGCCACCACATTTGCATGCAGCCCATCCACACAATCGTGGACAAAATTCCGCTTCAATTAGAGCTGGTTCTAGAGTTGATCAGGATGGTTTCAGACTTCCACCTCCACCTCCGCCTCAGCCCAATGCTCAAAGAAATTCTCGTAACCAGGTAAGCATTCATCATCTTGTAATAAATTTTACATGTATTGTTGTGTCATGAATTTTTTTTTCTAATTTGAATATGTAGCTTTATATCGTATAAAACGCCAATATGGAAATAAAAATTGCTAATTGTTTTGCAATTCTCAGCCTTATGAATGTTTGTATATTGTAATAAAAACATGTAGTATTCAATTTCCCATGACCAGGTTGCTCATTAGAGTTTGTTGTTACTCTGTTTAATAATTCTCTACCTGTCCTTATCTGGTTTGGCTAAATTTAATAGTGATGCAAGCATACATTAATAAAAATTTCGATTACCTGTAATGTCTGCTTAACTTTTAGAACCGTCGCGACAGTTGGTCAGCCCGCGGATCGCGGCATGCTAGTTGTGAAAGCGGGGGAGGAGAGATGTCTCCTGCCAGAAGTATTGTGCCAGCTGGAGGGGTCGGAACAGGGACAGGAGGTGGAGGGCGTCGCAGGCGCCGTCATGACTCTGATGTTCATCGACACCTCGGCGCTACTCCTGCTCCCACCACTAATTGGCGAGAAGAAATGCAGCCTTCCAGTGAAAGGTTACATTTTAATCTAATACCTCATTTTTTTAGTTTAATGATACTGTTGAGTGTGTGAAAGAAAAGTGGAGAAAAAGGATCTGTTCAAGTATCTCAAAACTGCTTTTTATAGATATCCTGATTTTTGAGGTATCAATGTATGAGCATTTCGTGTAATTTAATGTTTCAGACAATGTGTGGATGTCGATGTTTAACAGCTAAAACATCTTAACTATCGAAATGTTGAACGAATGTTGCTGGTCAGAATTTCAGGATATAATTGTATGTTTGATATGCATGAATGCTATTTATGTGTATTTAAGGAGATTCTATGGAATCTTTTTGAATAATTTTTCTGCTTTAGAAATTGGTAACATGCTTTTATGTTATCTCTATCATTGAAATATTTAAACATTTATCATAATGCATGATGTTTTAGGAATGAAAACGAGAACAAGAGAGGCTTAAATAGAAATGACAGTACAGGCAGTACGGAGAGATTGCATGAAGGAAATGCAACAGGAAAAGGCCTTGCTCCTGGAATACTTATTCTTCCTCATGAAACTGCTCCTGATAGAACTAAAAATATGGATATGGCAATGCACCATCATCAAAACAGAGGGTAAGCATACAATAATGTGATACGATATGTATCAATAGTTATAACATAACATTTTCAAATTTTCCTAGATATAATATAATGTCATGTCAATACTCAGTCAATTGAAAAAATTTAGTATTTTTTAATATATATTTTTCGAAATGGATTGAGTCAGTGTTTACTCGGGAGTTTTCTATTTTTTGACAGTTGCATAATTATAATTTTAAAGGATAATTACTTTTGTCGACAGGTAGATGTCCATATGTGGCTTTATTAATGTTGACACAAATCTTCTATATTTAATGATATATCTATTGGAAAGACTTATCTAATCTGCAGATTCATAATTCTTTAAGTATAGTGGGGTTCTCGTTGACGTATAAATGTGAAAAACAGCATCTAAATGTTCTAAATATACATTGGTAAAATTTATACTTTAAAATTGAGAAAAAAAGTCTTGGTAGTCAATATGTCAGTCGTTTTAATGTAGTGAAATGTTCTTTAACTCAGTAAGTTGGTCTTGCAGAAAATCAACCTAGTTCCAGGTTTTTTTTTTGTGATGCAGTATCATTTACCTTACCAATTTGTGTGTTTATTTTACAGGTCATCTCATCACGCTTCCAATAACAACAATGTAACACCACAAGTGAGCTCTCAACAGCGCACCCTTTTTGACCCTCGCAATCCTAACAAACCCATCCTTATAGGTAACACTGCTGTCTCAGCTAGAATAGGAGAATCTCCTCCCGCATCCTACCACATGTCTTGCCCACCTTCCGACAAGTCTTCTTCCTCTAATACTAGCTCTCAGGCGGGAGGTCGGCCTGCCTACTACGATGTAAACTCAGATAGCTTCAAGTCGTCTCGCAATCAGAACCTGCTCCGGGAAGTTCAGAGAGCAGACCTGCAATTGCAGTGGATTTTTAAGTATGGTGACATACTCAGAGACTGGGACAGAGTCATGCATACCAGGTGTGTGTGAGATGATTTTAAAAATTTGATTGCTATGACTGTTATCATTTATATTATGTTTGAATATTGGTGTGTGCCAATATTATATTGGCTGATTCAAATATATCAAAAAAAATTACAACACTCAATGATAATTACTACATTTTTCCACACTTTTTAAAGTTTTCTGGCAGTACATAGTGGGTTGATGTGGAGTGTGTTTGTTTACACAGTGTTTTTTTTTCAGGCCTCTCCTGCAAGAGTCATTGCAGGTCTTGCTCAAAACAGATCTCAAATTTTGCCAAGCAGAGAGTGTAGAACATCACTTTTGGAAAATCCTATACTATAGTTTCATCGAAACCTTGCGCAAGGCGATGGCTCTAGATGAAGCCAACAAAAGCCAGTACAGTGAACTGATCAATTTTATCATCAAGGATGGAAATACCTACTTTGAGAACCTGCTGGAGTGCCTCCAGACCACCTATAAATTTAAACTAGATGATTATTTGAATGCCAACTTCCTGTCACCACCTAAAGGCCTAGGTTTTGTGGGGCTTGCCCTCATTTCTGTTCAGAAGATTTACATTTTTCTCGGAGACTTGGCTAGGTACAAGGAGAGGGTCAATGAGACTTCAAATTATGCCAAAAGTAAGAACTGGTACACGAAAGCGCACCAGATCAATCCTAAAAATGGCCGTCCCTATAATCAGCTAGCCATATTGGCTGTTTATGCGGTAAGTTCACAAGTGAATCATATATCATAATTGATATTTTTTATTTAAATTTCATTTGGATTTAATTATAGATTCTTGATATACTGCAATAATTTTAAATGAATACTCTTTTGAATTAATAAAAAATCTTCAGTCTGTTTCATAATTGTTTTTCTGAAATTTGCAGAGAAGAAAATTGGATGCTGTTTACTTTTACATGCGCAGTCTGATGTCTTCTAATCCATTTGACTCCGCCCGTGAAAGTCTCATCGCCCTATTTGATGAAAATAGAAAAAAGGTTTTCATTCTTGAATTTTAATTATTACTCAAGGCAATGAAACAAACATCTATTATTATTTTACCACAATGGTCTTTCATCAATGCCAAATTAAGAAAAACAAACCATTGTTTTGTTTGAATCCTATTTTTATTCGTCTTTTACCGAGCATATTTTGTACATTGTTGTATTTATCAATGATTGATTCAAGATTTCCATTTTACTACATTAAATAGCATGTCTCAATTTTTTAGCAATATGTAGTTAGTAGCAATGATAATAATGGACTAAAATATTTGTAAGCAACATATTTGTGTTTGTACTTTTGCTGCAGTACCAGAATTATGGAAGTGTAAGTTCTTTCAAAATATAATAATGGACTTATAGTTTTATTAGAATGTATATTTTTTAATTTGTTAAATAAAAAAATGATTTAAAAATATAATACCTACATTCCCTGGATTGCGAGGTGCACACGCTAACCTCTACATCAGTGCTCCGTAATCCTTTATCTTTCACGGCACACTTGACATTTTTTCCAAAATTTCGCGGCACACCACAAGTAGGAAATGCTGTCATATTTGTGGCATTTTTCATGTTTTTCTTATAGTGGAAAATTGATAATTATGATCCGTACTGACATTGAATTAAATTGTTTAGTACGAGCTAAGTGAGCGTAAACGTTTGGCGGAGCGGCAGCGCATATCAGAAGGGCAGATGGACATAACTGGCGGCAACGGCAACGTGCGAAGGAAGGGTAACAGCTTACGGCGGGAGGTGTGGAGTCGAGTGGGCGGGGGCCGCACCACAACGCTTCTTCAGCCTGATAAACTTGCCGCCAGGGCTGCTTGCAGTGATGACCTGGAATTGGCTACTATGACCAGTGTTGAGGTGAATATGGAATCCATTCAATTTTAATCAAAATTCATGAAGTTTTTGTCAAGTTCACATTTCCATAAAGGTCATATTTATTATTATTATGAGAATTATTTATTGTAGTGGAAACAAGTAATATATCAATGGCTTAAAAGCAAATTTGATAAGTACATTTTTCAAAATTTGATATAAATAAAAACATTTATAACGATTTATTCATAGAGCTCTTTTTTACGAACAGCATACTTTTGATAGATTTGAAAACAAAATAGCAGTTATATATTTTGCAGGTTAGGTCTTGGATCAGAATGAAGCCATCAAATTTTATTGGAAAAATTTTCAATATATTTAAATAACTTTGAATTTTCAAATTAATATGGGACATGCGAATAGAATGGTGCAACAAGATGGTGTTATTAAGTAATTTTAATTTAAAAGTGGATTTATCAACTTTGTTTTTAAGCCATCGATATTTCACTCACTTAACAACAAACAAACCCATGAATAAGCACACATATTGTGTATCTCTTCTCCATCGATCATGATTAAATAAATTGTCTTTTATCCATATATCTATGATTAATTTTGTGGTTTTTCTGTGTTATACTGATTAGTCCGATTAATTTCAGCTCAACAAACGATTTATCATCAGCTACCTTCATGTACATGGGAAACTGATCACCAAAATTGGGTATGTTAAATCTTTTATTTTCATAATATTATATAGATAACACATAACACAAACTGTACATTTGTGTTAAAATATCATATGTTTGAATCATTACCAGACAAAACTCTCTTATTTCATAGTATTGTACTGACTCATTTTTATGTCGAACTGTTGGTTCAGCAGCTTGCAGGTCTAAGCCTTTTGTGGTTTTAAGTACAAATAGAAATACTAAAATATAAACTCTATTATAAATATGTATATTGTCTTAGTCTCATAGGTAGGTGTATTAAAAATATATTTTTAAAATATCAAATCTTTTTTATCAAATTTATTGATGGTATAATTATTGAAATTTGTGAACTGTGTATGCCATACACCGAGTCAAATCTGTCTATACTGCCAAATATTTTTATGCAATGAAAGTGTGCATATTTATGATTATAAATTTAACATCTAATTTTAGTAAAATTCTGCATTGTATATGCATACAGCCTAACTTGATCATATCGAGTATGCTAAAATCATGGCTGTAACGACTAAAAAGTTGAAATGATTTGACTGAAGCATATTCACTTTATACCAAAATGCTTCCCTGATATATCTAATAAAGAAAATTTTGATCAATTAGAAGAGTTAGTTATTTAAAAAATGGTGCTGTTATAAATGTGACTTTCAATTTAGTCAAAATTATTCAATTATGTAGGGGTGGGAAAAATACTTATAAAGTCTTTTCCGACTTTTATAATTATGAAAATTGTAGGATAGAAAGAGATCTAAATGTGAAATAATTTAACCTTAATAGAAAGAAAGTGAAATGAATATACTGAGTAATAAATAGCACTCAACAAAATTTTGTCAGTCCCTCAATTTTCTTATTACAGTTAACTGTAAATCATATTAGTTAACCATAGTTTAATAAATTAAACAAAGTTGAATGTGGTTCTGTACAAATTTTATTTATTAAATTATCACTTAGGGTCAAATTTATATATGTATTATTTCAGATAGCATTTATTCTACTGATGTAAATCAAATCATAGGTGACAGTTATCATTTTCCATAAAGTTAAAAGGATTATTTACTGAGAGTAATCATTATATTATTTGCATATACGGCAATAAAACTGCTTCACCGCAGAATGGAAACGGCGCCTTTAATATCCTCAATAGTGATAGAATTGTTTATAGCCTTCCTTATAATTAAAGTATTTACTTTAAAAGCATAGGATATATATATTCACTGCGCAAATTGATATTGTTTTTATTTTAGATTTTTATGTGATTATGGTGTTTTCCGGTTAATTGATTTATAGCTTATTAAATGTAATGAAAAAAATGTATTAAAAACCAAAGACAGTGTGTATGTCTTTTATTGGTATCCAATGAAACTACAAGCAAATATTTAAAGTTGTAAGTCATATTGCTATACCCTCGTTGAAGCAAATCACACACTTTTACTATTATATTATTTTCTTATGATAAATTTTGCAAATGTTGTATGTTCTAAAAATAATGTAATGCAGAGATTTTTAAAGTAAATTTTGCCTGGAGTGCACCCGCCCATTAATAATATTTTATGGGATGACCATATTGCATTAATTTATCACATACCTGAATATTCTGTTGTTGTTTTATTTTAGCACCGCCCATCACAATTTTTCGATTAAAAAATTTTGACATGAAAAATTTGGACTCTTTTTATTTTAAATCTTTTAATATTATTCATAATATCATCGAGTGGACCATGTGGCCATTATAAGTAGTTTATTTGTTAATTATTCATTCAAGAAAAATACACAACACTGGTTGCTGTTCAATCTCTAAAGCTTCCAACTAAACTAACTTACTAACTAACTAGAGCATCTAGCAATTGATATCCTTGACTTTTATCCTGGTCCATTTAGAATACACAATTTTCTCAGAAAAGTTATCCATTCTATATGTATTTTTTAATTTTTCGTTTTCTAGTGAAAAAAATTGAAAATTTCCTGTGTATTTAAACTAAAAAAAACAACTACACCAAGTATGTAGCCACTTTTAACGAAGTCCGTAATTGAAATATTGTTTTATTATGAACACCAATGCTTTTCAACAAAAGACTCTTCTCTTATGTTTTATAACCATTAATATGTGGTTTAGATTAGCTAGGATTCATCATTGAGTAACTTACCCTTTAGCTGTCTGTCTTTTTGAAGATATGTCGCTACAATATTAGGGCGTATTCAGAATGAAATAGTAGTATTTATCGAAAAATCATATTGTGAGCAAGTCATACTCTGAATTTTTCTTAAAATTAGTAAAATAAAAAAGCAAAAAATATTCAGGAAGTGTCACGGTGATGGGTATAGTTTTATTTAGTTTTAATTATTCAAGTGTGTATTTTTCCTTGTGAAAGGTAAGGATGAGTTAAGTAAAAAAAAAATAACGATAATATTATAATGTTATAAAGTCGACAAGTGAATAAAACACACTAAGCTAATTTGATACACTTATTATTATATGCCTTTGCCAGGTATTGGTAGGAGCTTTGCCCACCTTAATAGATAATAGCATGTGCTGTAGCTTGAGTGGTCATGTGATCAGACCTATCAGACTCTCGTGGCTAGTTATGTAAAACTTTGACTAATTTGACTAATGTTGAGGGATACATGTCCAGTTATATATCACAATATACTATTTTTTTCTTATCTATCTCTCTGATAGGCATTAATATCGGTATTGCCGAATTAAGCCAATCATACATTTTTCGTGCCATTTCTTTTTTTCTAATCGATACGCGAAAAGTTATCACCCATTTTTCCATTGCAAACAAATAATTAACCATACATAGTCAGTTTACATGTATTAATGAATTTTTTCAGCTTCAATATACATAATTTATTAAAAAAAAACGTGTTCACTTGCTGGATGAACTTTAAAGGGTGTTAAGAGAAATGATGGTTCTGATCAGTGACGTAGCCGCATATTTAGCGCCCTGGAGCGAGTAAAATATTAGCGCCCTCTAAAATTACTCGTGTTTTTAGATCATGATGAGTAAAAATTACGCCCTCCTATAATATTTTGCGCCCTTCATGATTCGTGCGCCTGGACCAACTCCCGTTTCTCGGCAAATACGCCACTGGTTCCGATTCGAGGTTTTTTCGCTGCTTGTAAACAAACAAGTGTTATTAATTATTATTGGAAAAAATATCACACTATTTGTATGGCGGATACATATATCGGCTTAAAAATAGGAATGCGAATGTTCTTTGGTGCAATTTAATAAATTAAAATATATACGAGTTATATAGTTCCATATAATGCATGTATATATATTTCCCAAAAAGCTTATTTTATTGGATGGTTTTTATGAAATATGTCCAATTCGCGTAAAGTATGCATTAGATTTGTTCCTGCAGACCGAATAAAACCTATAAGACAAATAACCCAACCGGAATATTTCTTGTAGAGTTTGGATGGTATTTTAGTTTGAGAAAACGGATGCATTATGCAGGGAAGATTGCTTTGCTGGCGGCCGACAACTTCGGCGGGGTCTCTCCGTTCACGATTGACATATTTGGTATTCAAATGCCCTCACTCGATTCCTCCCTGCTTAACCCTCACAGCCTTAAATCGAAATATTTTCGTTTATTTTTAAAATTGCTGTATTTCATCTCTCACCTAAAATAGGCCGTGGGTGTCCATACTCCTGTTCAGTCATTTTCTTTGCTTATGACTCAATTTGAAAGTTTGACATGCTATCTTTAAGTGATTCTAAAGACTACCAAGATCTATTTCAAAATTTGACGATAATTTGCTCGCAATTCAAATATATATCTCAATATAGTTCCAAGCAATCGCCACATGGGAGTTTTAATTATCTGTTGATAATTAACGTTAAAACGGGTTTTCGTATAAAAAATTGAGATCGGAGTTCTTGCCAGTAAGCTAGCGATATATTATAATGTCGACATTCATGTGGAATACACAATTACAAAAAGTTCATTAAATCTGTATGAGTGATTATTTGCGTTTATAAATTACGTTTTCTACAGTTCTCATATAACGTGAATTTATTTTTGAGTAACAAAACAAGTATTTCCGTTTCTTCTGTTTCATGAGTGTCGATATGTGGCCGATGCAGTGAAGAGGTCATAATATCCTATTCGTTTTGTGGAAGTTGCCACCGCGATCTGGTTCGTTGTGCAAATGCATTTTGAATAACAAATGTATCGACTCGTGTGAGAAGTAGGCGATATGTAAGCCATACTTTGCGCTAAGTACCTGCCTGCGAGCTTTCCTCTAAAAGCTGCGACAGTGCAAACGACCTCGTGTCGATTTCTTTCTGTCATATTGTGGCTTAACTCGCGGGTTTTCGATATATTTGCTCAATACAGCAATACACAAATTGTCACTCTATAAATTGCCGGATGTAGATTTCTTTGTAACTTGTAGGGTGTTAAGAGTATCCCACCATATTAAGTTCTTATGTTTATTTTTACCAAGTATTTGTATTAAATTCTTCAATATTCGCTTTTTGTTGACGATGATAAATAATTCCTGGGTAAAAATATAGCATAAGCTCTATTAAATCGTTTGACGTACGGCCTTCTCCTGAATAAGATGAGCATTCCTGGAATGTTTGGCTTCATTGGCACGTACTCTGTCCAAATGCATAGCGAACAAAAAAACAAACAAACAAAAATTCGCTGTTATGTGTATAGATGTTATATTTTAAGTTGATATTATTTAGTAGTAAACCTTGGAAGTAAATTCTGGTAGCGCAGAGGTTAGCTTACGCGTCTAGCAATCCGGGGTATGCGGGTTCAATTTCCACATGATCAATTGATTGACAAGCAATTCTCGCGAAAAAATAATTGTTGAGACGTGTCTACACATTGCGGAAATCCATACAATACACTTTCGGAGCGGACATTTTCACACTGCGTAGTTCCATATGCTTCACTTTCGGAGTGGACATGGTTAAAAAACCCTTTGGCAACAACTACGATGTTTTTCCAATTCTTAATCTCGACGAGAAATTATTGAATTTATAATTATTTTTGATAAAAAGTATGTACGATGTATTATTTTCGACATTCATAGCGAACGTGGTTAAACATATAGACATATACCATTCTTTTAATATTCATAGTGCATGTATTAAAAATGTCTAGATGTAAATATTAGAAAACGATGGGTCTTCGTGTTTCTCGTTGTTAGCGTGAAAAACAAGGGGTTGAGCCGGAAGTCTACAATACGAGTAATAAAGTACACCCTTCGTGTAGTTACGGAATTCGATTTCAATAATATCGAACTGTAAACTAATATTGATTATTATTCAGTGTAGAAAAATCGCATCTGCCCATCAACGACTCATTCATTCTTACTTTACTCTCTGTACAGGAATATTTTATTAAAACGGGGTTTCTTTTTATTGTCAGCATGGAGACGTTTTCTGAGAGTGCAGCAGTGATGCTGCGCCAGTTCCGCGCGCTCCTGCGGCACACACCATTGCCCATCAACTGCAGTCGTCTTCTGCAGCTCACAGCCCTCAATGTCTTCGCCATCGAATCTGCACACCTTAAAAGTAAGTATATTATATTATATATTGATGCTCCGGTAATCTTCCATCGGAAATTCCGATGCGATAGTATTCAGTTTACTGTCGATTACGAATTGTTATTGTTGATTGTTGTTAGTCGATTTTTATCGTTGATTACGCGTGTCTTCTAGGTGTGTATCTATCGTTATTTGTGTTATAGTTTTTGTCTTATAAACTGCATTTCTTTATTATTAATTGTAATTTTGATTTTTTTTATATATACCATGTTCGCTCACAAAGTGGAGCATATGGATCTGCACAGTGCGAAGATATCCATTCCGAAAATGGATCTCCGCAATGTAAAGACATCTTGACAGATTATTTTTCACGAGAATTGTTTGTCAGACAATTACTCAACCCAATGGGTATCCAGTACTGCTGCATTTTTGGATCTTTAAAATCCGACAGATGGGGAATCGAAACCGCATTCCCCGAATTGCTAGGCACGCACGCTATCAACTATGCCACCGGGGAGACAATATTGTCGTGATTTACTTTATTTTAAGATCTGTGCTGAAAGAATTGACGTCATAGGTTATATTTGTAACATATTTTGATTTGCATTGGTAAAAAAAAATGTTCCTCTTTTGTATTGTATCTCATAGTTTAATGCAGCTAATACATTTTCGGGCTGTGGTGCTGTTCTTCAGACGGGCCGAAAGATCGAAAATAACGCTTTTCAGATTGCAATCAATAAGATCCTCCAAAGTGCATCGGATGCGTTATGCAAGCGCCTGCCCTCCCTGCCTCCTTCCCCTCTCTCAACCCACCCTCCCCCATCGAAGCTTGATGCAAATTGCATTTTTATGCAACCTCTTTCACTATGTATGCAGGTCAGGATTTAAAGCGTTGAGAATTAGATGTATGCGGTAAGGATTCGAACCTAGTAATATGTGTTTGTTGTGAAATATACGGACTCCTACTTTAATATTAATGGTAATGAAATGGCTACATGTTTTTTTAGTTGAATATGTTCTACGTGTTGAAACGTACTGAAAAAGTTCTGGATTGAAAATGCATTTTTCGTCCCAAAACTTCATTAGTCATGGCTTTAGTAACAACTTCCAAGGGCGGACTATACAAAATGCGAAATTTAAAAGTCTATTCTGTTTTGTGTATTTAGTCAGAGTTTTAGAAACATTAGTAGCGAAAGAGAAATATTGCTGTCTGTACAAGTTATGTCTACAGTTTTCAGTAAATTAGGGATTGCAAAACGAAATTCGGACTTCAGCAAAATTTGGAATTCGCGTTTATTTTTGAATTCCGAATTCCGAAAAAAAAATCGATAGTTTTGTGCCAATATGCTTCGTAATACGTAATATCGCGCTTCCCGTTGCTGATTTCAGTTATTTTTTAGCTTTATTATTCTTATCTTAACTATTATCATCTCTTGAAATCTGTTGATTTGAAACCAAGTCACAAACCGATGATGTATTATACTTTTGGCTTGGTATTTTGCACCTTCACATTAACTCTTTAAAAAGCAACAATTTTAATATCAGGAAATACACTTTTACGTCACACCTTCTACTTTTCACTGCCACTTTGGTTACAGTTGTCTGTATACCTATCACAGTCCAGCCCTGAGGCCGAACCGCATAATGGCGTGTTTGCAGATGCAATGTCTAATTTTAGCTCGCAGGGACTCTCGTCGCCTTCGAAGCCTTCCTTTTTCAACGAATTCCGTTTGTAATACCCGGGGCCTACCACTGAGAGCTCACCGTAACTCGTAGAATAGCCAGTCACCTCGATCTTTTTCGATTGTCCGCCATATGGAGGTGGTGGCGTTTATTGCTTTTCGATTTCTCCTGCCCGAAAACTCAACGCACCGCAAATTGGTCATTTTTATGCGAGCAGGGACCAGCTCTTGACTTTGCCAAAGAAATCTGCCGAAAATAAACTGGCGAATCTTTCATAAATGATGTCATATAATGGAAGAGATGATATAAATAGTGTATCGACAGTTCTGAAAACCTCAAACATAAAAATCGTAATAGTGAAACATGATTTTATGCGCAAATTATCACGTTAATACGAAAGTTCCTTGGAGATTGAAGGATGGCGAAAAAGAAAGCAATTAATGTACTTGACTACCTGGTATCGTCATAAATTAACAGCGTGTCGTTGCTATGGTAACAATATTGTTATGCAAAATTTGACCCAAATGAGCTTCGACGCGCAACAATGTTGCATACTATTACTAGGGATGATTTAGTGCAATAAACATGACTTTGTATAATTTTTGTGAAATACTATTCCACGTATTAATTGTATGTGTCGATAGCTGTTTCAGTTGTGTGATCATTTAGAGGACTAAGTGAAATATCCACGTATTTTTTATCAGTTTCTAATCATTTAAAATTTATCTTCTTTATTATTACGAACTCCTAATGCCAATTTTTATTTCGATTGGCATAATCTCAATATATAATTAAACATATTCGCTGCCCAACATTTATAGTAAATACGAAAGCTCTGAAGGTGTTGGCCAAAGCTTTTATCCTAGTGGTTTATTTTAGCAAGCGGGAAGATCGCGATACGGCCTGCATCATCATCATCCCGTCGATATCGTAAATAACAACAATGCATATTTTATCGGACAGGCGGACGGGCCGATATTCGCAAATAATCCAGGCATCGGCCTCCTGCCACGTCTGCCAAAAATCGAACCTGGAAACAGCGTGTTATTATTTTTAGGAGCTTCGACCCCTCTGCGAAACTCCTGGGAACCGTCATTGGTCATTATTAACACTTTGTTTGCTGCATGTTATTAAATTCGGCGGTGTAATGAATCAGCTGAACTGACGCTCCGTCGATTATTATTTTTGTTTTGTTTATTAGTACGGCTGCAAATACATATCTTATTTTTCACATACATCACTCGGAACACGATACGATACACTCTTTATACATTTATTATTCGATTTATAATATTTTAAATCCCATATTTTACACAGTGTAAAGGTTATACCGTAACGTTTTCGTTATGGGATTTAAGACATCAATTGTGTACAAAATATCCACGTAAATTCAGTTTCAGAACGTCCGTCGTATAACGGTCACGATTTTCATTGTGCGTAACTGCATATTTGGTTATCTTATTTCTACATATTCTTCTCGCCTTTTGAGAAAATGCAGTATATCAAAAAAGATAAATTAAATTTTACAATACGAAAAGGTAAAACTGCATTACGTTGTTATTTTATATGTCAATAAAAAGGTAGTTTAAGCAATTTACCGTATTTAAATGTTGCCAGTTGTTAAGTTGGGTTAATATCTTTTATGCCAGCAAAGTTAATGTAAATCTTTGACTCGTGGAAAGTCATGAATTCTGTCATCGGCAACCGCGACCTCTTTTTGAAAGGTTTTAATGTTTTTTTTTAAGGAAGGTTGTTGATTCCAAATACCGACGAGTTGTTTTATTTTTACACCGCGAAGGGCATCTGGCGGTGTAGACGTAACGAAAGGGTTGCAGGAAGATTGATAAGTTTGAGAGCTTTGACAGGGTTGCGGTTCTTTTTAATGTAGCTGACGAGAAGATATTATTATATTTATTTGTATTATTGTGTTCCCAACGTTGGGATATTTTCAGTCACTCAATCAAATAAACTGCAAAAATATGCATAAGCTCGCATATGTACCAAACCACATCAATAAAACATTGTAAAAAAATGTACTACTTATCCTTGGACCTATTTCGTTTTGTTCATATCAACTCTATTTTCGGCGATAATGACTGGATAACCCAGCGCGTTTCTTTTTAATCTTTTCTGAATCTTTAAGACTCCCGTTGATTTTTCTATTGATAATTCAATCCCCACTGGAGCTAAACATTATTAAAAGTATTTTGAAATATCGATTTTTCACACGTTTGAAAATTTCTTATCAATTTGAATAACGCCAATGATTTGATTTGATAATATATACTGATAATAAAAAGCAAGTTTCTATATATTTAGAGTTTCTTGTAAAATGTAAAAAACGACTTTTGTGTATTTTTACGCTTAGATTAATTGTTATGGAACACTTCGTGATTTGTAATATTAATGTGTTGAAAAGATTGCGTGGATCGATATTTTAGGATTGCTTTCACATCAAGGTTTAATTTAGTGGTTAGTTCGGTTTTGCTGCGGTTTTAATGCATCGTCTTTTTGTAACATTATGTCTACAGATATATTAATATATATATGTAGAGATATATTATAATTTCGTACACACTTTCATACAACACTGTCCATTGTATTCATTCTTGATTACTTAATGTGAAGTGATTAAATTCAGTGCTTTCCCTATGAAACCAGTGATTTGTTCGCGTGCTAAGAAACAAACCTCATTATACGATTCGCCCCGAATTCTTAATCTACGCCATACGGCCTACGGCGTAGATGTGGTCGTAGATAAGTAGCACTCACATGTGTATTCACAGAGTAATCTTTTCTGATTGTTTCATTATAATTGCTCATCACCCGCACATCGAAGTTAATTAATTATAAATGCTTCTTATTATTTTTATAATGGTAGTGCATTTTCGATGCTATTCTTTCGTTTGGGATTCTCAACTTCTTGGGAAACTGTCTGGCATTATCCATATGACGTATTCTGCGAAAGTAAAGTATTCTGGATGGGTTATGTAGTGATTATGCTCCACATACGAAGATGAGTGTTCATGGCTGTCTTCACTATGCATTGGCGATAGTGTCATATAAATCCATGACAAAAAGGTGTGACGTCGTTGACCGGTGTATTTGATTGCGCAACCCGCGACGTGCAGTTGGCCGCCGCCATTGCGCAAGAGGAGGCCGTCTTCATCCGCCGGAACTGGTTATCGCCCCCCCTCGGAAGTGAATGGTCAGTGCGGCCCTCGGCCGTACCGTCGCGAGTGGCGCCACTGTGGCAATATTATTACGTTACGACCGTGTCGCGTATACCCGTTTCACGTACAAGATTTATGTTTCCCTGATATTCTTTTTTGTCAACTGCAATGGCTAATTTGTTTTTTTTTTTATCTAATAATTCATTATAGGTTATATGCTACGCCGTATTGAAAACTAATTTATTTTTCGTCTGGAAACGATTGTCCGCCAAATATTTTCGTTAATATTAAGTATAAAAAATACTCATTTTCAAAATATTTAAAAAATATTCATTTTTAAAGGAACAATTGTAAATATGGCTTTCTCGTCAACATATGAACCATGAACCTTATGAACTTTTACAATTTGAAAGCGTATTACAATTTTTAGAGATTTTTCGTCTTTAGAATTTCTGTGTTAATGCAATTTGAATAATTGATTGATTGATCGGCCACAGACTCCCAACTCAAAACCGTGAAACAGAAGCTCTGCATGTTACACAATAATCTACATTTCATCTTATAGTATAGTAGTTATTGAAACTGATTAACTCTCTTTCGTAAGTTTTATCAAATGATGACAAATAATATATATATAAAATAAAAGAAAGCTATGTCCTCTTGTGGTTAAATTTTTGAATTTTACGTCGTGGTAAATATAGTTTAAATATAGTAATAGCCATATTAGTTTTGAGTTATTTATTATTATTATGTCCAGGATTATCGATACCGTCTGAAGTTTGTGGTTTGCCAAACCATCGTTACGTTAACATTTATCTAAAATTAACATTCAAACTAAAATATACGAAATTAATTTAATCGAGTACTTGTGCAAGGAGAGTTGTCAACCTAGCGTTTTTCTTACCAGATTCAGCGTTTTCGAGGACGTGTCTAGAGATATCCAAAGATATATCTAACTAATGGCGCTTAGTCTGGTTTCTAGTCGAAGTTTTTTTGATACGTAAATCAGTTCGGACTCTCTAATTTCACAGAAAATGCGTTTGAAAATCAGCATTTAGTCTATCTCTCGCACGCTAATGGAATAAAAATAAAGAAATTATCTGTGGAAAATAAAGTACATCTTTATCGTTTCTAAGAATCCGGGGAATGCGGGTTCGAGTTCCCATCTGTTGGATTTCCAAAAATGCAGGACTGGATGCCCATTGTATAATTGTCTGACAAACAATTCTCGTGAAAAATAATCTCTCAAGACGTTTTCACATTGCGGAGATCTATATACTCCTCTTTCGGAGTGGATTCTTCACTCTGTGTAGATCCATATGCTCCAATTTAGGAGCAAACATGATATAAAAAAAATAATTTACCAAACAATCGACCTATATTCAATACGTATTTGTTTTGCGATCGACGGATCTTTCGCTCTTTCATAGTGTTCCGATTTGTATAAAATTGTGATAACTCTCTCATTCTAGGATTTGACACTAGAAACTTTATGTATAATGAATACTTGCTAATGTCTTGGATGGCCTAATAATGCGGACATAATGTTATTTTATTTAATAATAATAATACATACAATAGTTTATTCTCCATGGTCATTGATATATTTTTGCCCACGACAGTTGCAACGCGGAATGCGAGAAATAAATATATTTTTTCTATAGATTCGCCGGCCTTTTGTGTTATTATTAAATTTATAAAAGTCATAAAATTTAATCAGCATTGGCAGTCGGGCGCCGCGCGGTAATTAACGCCGCACTAAACAAGCGATTTAGCTGGGGTATTTTTTGCCCGGCGAACGTTGCGGAGTTCACAGTCGATAGGTAATACTAATACGTAATACTGGTAATAGGACAGGAAACTTGGTCTTGGCGCCTAGGCACGGAGTCCTGGGGAGGTGTCTTGAGGAGGCGCCGGGTGCTTCGGCGCCGGTTTGCCAAAGCTCGCTTGCCCTCGCTCGCATGTTGCGTTGCCTCTCTGCCTCGCGGCTCATTCTACGTTGGCATGCGAAGTCTTAAACTTTGGATGATGTTAATATCACGGTGTACTTATAATAGATGCGTCTAGAAAAGCATTTTAAACAAATATTTGATATGTTTTTCCGGTATCAAAATAATATAATATTGTTACAAAAATGATTTCATCGTGATTTTCGTATTATAAATTATAATTAAGATAATTTTTGAAAAAACGAATACCATGTTCGTTTTAAAAAGATTTAGAAACTCTAGAACTGATCGGATTCCGTATACATCTGTCTTTATTGACAGGCCTAATAACTAATAAGGCATAGTCAGATCAGGGCAAAATATAATATCCAGCTTTATGGTGCCATTAACAAAATATATATGGTTAAATTCAACCTGATGTTGAAGTATGTTATTTGAAATTCCCAAACTCTTTACTCCGCATTAATGATATATAGCTTTTGACGGCCGGAAAATACATGTGTTGTATGTAATACAATTATCAATGAAAATTTTGAGAATTTAGCATTAAATTTAAGGCTATATTGATCTAATGACGTTTAAAAATGAGATTTGATTTTTATTGTTATTACACATAACTAAGTGTAAAATAAGTGATTGCAAAAAACGAAAAAACATAATGTGGGTAACATACTCGTACTTGAAGAAAATTACATTTCGCGGTACCTTTAAAACGGTTCATTTTTTTGTAGTAAAAATTGATCTGGATTCTAATCTTTTTAAATTTAATAGTGATCAGTAGCTTTACCGTAAGATTATATTGTCAAATTAGAAGTCGCACTTTAAATGAATTCAAGTTATTTACTCAATCTCGAGAAATAAAATGCATCCAACGGTGTCGAGATAGATATCCGTCGGCGATCTCCCAGCGGAGAGTCTCGCAGTGCTAATTGGAGGCAGGATATTGCATGTTTCCTATCGGATTAGGTACGATGTCACTAAACTCGACTCGATGCGATTTCTATCGCGAGAGATTAAAGGCGATTCTTTACACTCCCGCGGCCTGATTTATCGCCGATATCAGTCGTCGCGAATTTATTAATGCGATGCATCGACGCCGTGCGGTGATACGCGTTGCGCAATCTCGATCAAACAGCTGTAGCCGGATTGTTGTATGCTTGTTTTACGCTATTTATATGTCTAACTATACACAGAAGCGTCGCATGCGAATGTCTTTAATGATTTGCATGCTACGACTTCCTTCAAAATCTTGAGAAATTCTACCGTTTACAATTATGTTTGATACAAAATATCGTTCCTTTTTCATCACGCTTTACGTACATTTAGAAGTTTTTTTTATACAAAAACGCAAGACGAATGTCGTTGGTGCCTTGATTGGATTTAAGGGATTCAATCTTTATATGATTATTTTTCTTGTTATTTTTTGTTTTAAAATCATTTCATTTTTGTGTTGTCTTTTAGAAAAAGTAAGGTTTTTTATATAACAGTGATTATAATGATTAAATAGTATCATTATATTTATAGTATGCTGTATTTCTGGTTGGTATCGAAATATTTGCCACTGTGTCGTTATTGGATTGTAGCACAAATATTGTATATTTTAATTTATTCACTGAGAAGTTGAGAGAATGTCGAAGATTCAGTCGCCGTAGAAAATATGTCAAAAGATCTTCACGATTTGGGAAATAATGTGCTTGATCATGAGAGAGTAAAATGCTTGTTTATTTAATTTTTGTCTTAAACGATGATATAGCTTGAAATGAAATAATATGGTCCCGTCTTGTAGCTCTTGATTTCATTTATTATTACGGTAAGTATACATTATTTTTGCACGTTTATCTAAGTGTTCACCGTGAAATTTTTCGGGAAATCTTTTTATTCTAGAAACCGATAATAGTTGAGTTAGTCTTTCCATAATACTTTATCACCATCGAAAATGCTGTAATGTGGTATACTAGCTACGTAAACAAAATATGTTTCCCTCCGGACCCACGTACAATACTTGAATCAAATAAAATGTGGGCGTGAGTAATAATGCTTCCATTCCTTCCCAGGTGTTTTTACGTCAACACAGCTTTATAGCATTATGATAAATATATAACTTGCACATTCAACAATGCATGCATGGTTTACTTGTGGATTGATCATCTGAATCCATCGCAATACCGACCGAAGAACGACTGTCATCAGCAATGTCAAAAGCTGTCATGTTGGGCGGGATGCTCCATCGCCGCCCTTCCAGCGAGGCCTTCGGGCTCTCGGAATAATTAATTTATCTGCAGTCCAAGAAACAATAAACTTATTTGCATGCGTCGACGGTTTTAATTGCTTTAGTAATTATGAAGCGAATTCGAAATTATTGTTCGAGATGTCTTCACAAAAATATTATTTGTCTGTATATTGAAATAATGCAGCAATGACGAGATTATCAAAGTATTTCATACGGACGGTTAATTTGTGGTTTTATGTTGGTCATAAAAATCTAATTTATATGTATTACTGAATTTTGATAGTTGTGTGGCGATTTGGCACACGGAAAAGGTTCTGTATTATGACCACTTATGTGATACCGTATGTCTGAATGCTTGGCAGTAGCTCCTTCTGGTACTTAAATATATCATATGGTGACTGACGTTGGATTGGATTAGTGACAGTTGGCCAAACCCAGATCTGTAATGAAAAACAGTACCAAATCTGTATTATTTATGGTCGATAATGTCTGTTGATAGGTGAGAAAAGAATTTGATTTTGTTAAATAATGACGATTAAATGTATGATAGTATGGA
Source organism: Rhyacophila evoluta (assembly GCA_022683975.1). Taxonomy (NCBI): domain Eukaryota; kingdom Metazoa; phylum Arthropoda; class Insecta; order Trichoptera; family Rhyacophilidae; genus Rhyacophila; species Rhyacophila evoluta. Next base: position 6,993 of record JAGVSQ010001686.1, on the reverse strand, counting down.
ACTAATAATGTGAAACAGGAACACTTTTTTTTAACCATTTGGCCAATATGTTGTTTGATAGAAATTAATAATTTGTATTGCGGATTACTGGCATGTCGATTTACTGTTAAATAATAAAGAGTTTATATAAAATTATTATAGTAATGTAGAAATGTCTGAGATTTCTCGACGCGAATGTTTTTATTTTCAAACAGCAGTGGCATTATTAAATCGATTTAACCAACGATTTGAAACGTTGTCTGTGCATCCTACACGGTACTTGGCTTTCGTAAGCATTATGATATTTATACTCGATTCGCTGCACGGCAGTCACACTCAATCAGTGAAGACGTTGTATTCATTATATTATTTATTTCATAATACTGAGAATTGAATTCACATTGATATCAAACACAATTATTTCGAATTAAACTGTGTGCAGTAAAAACTACGTATTCCATATAAATGTAATACTATTTGTTTACAAATGTTAGCGATGATCTGTTCGGCTTTACTCGAGTAACGTTTCTGTATATTTTAAATGTTAAAATGGATATGTATTATTTTTTGTTTTAGTAACATTTCAAGTGTAACTGTGTTATGTCGACGTATTAACTTGTGTTTAGTGATTAATAATATTGTTCTCTCTTTTATAACAGATTCGCTCGCCGTATGAGGCTGTGTTAAAATAAAAAATCTCTAGTAATCACTTCTGACGGTTTCGATGGTCCTACAACTGTCGAACCGATACTGGGAACATTTCTTTTTAAGTACATATTACTGAAAAGTGGGTTGATAAATCTAACCCTCATAAAATGCGTTTTAAAAATAATAGATATTCGTCACTTCGAATTGAGGCGATAAGTTGCAAAAATTCTCTTTTACGAAAATGACGTATGCATGCCATTTTCTGCTTTCACTTAAAATCTATGGAGATAGCCGGGTGAGAGTTTCAAAGAATATTTTATTTCGTTAGAAAATCATTCACAACATTAGGGTCACTTGCAAAAACGACTGGGCTAGAACTGAGTTTCAAAAAGAATTCAAATGTCATGACGTCGGATAATCGAAAATACACATCTTTCATTATACATTTGATTGTATATTTTTTTAGTCAGTGAGGTATAATTGAAGAAAATCCTAAATACTCACGGTGTTTCATTCATAAAATGCTTCACGAAAAAAATAATCAAAATAAATTTATGTCACTTTATCTAGGATTTTTATCACTTGAAATTTTAGCAAAATGAGTTCATAAAAGTGAGTTGTAAAAGCGAATCTAGTTTACAATGAGTTGCAAAACGGCTTCCCGACTTCTTGAATTATATTAATCAATCTATTATGCATTGTACGTTATTTGCATACAAATTAAAAGATTATATCACAGTTTTAAACATGAAAAAAATAGTAGGAAAAAAATCGTCTGGTATACACGCTAACAGTATTTTTTGATTTACTCGACACTTGAAAAATCTTCCAGAATACTTTTCGCAACTCACCGCCTCAGTTCTAAGATTCGTAGGCCTCGTATGAAATATCACTGATAAGATATGATAGGTCAATGGCCTTTATATAGCTGAATTAATGTGCATAATAAAAAATATGTTCAAAAACGCGTTGATGATCATTTGTTCTTTTGCCACAGTTGTTTCTAGACAAATCTGTGTAGTCGTGGAGTTGTTTGAATAACGCCAAACATTGAATCCAATTTATGGCGTGGTTAATTAATCCAAACATTGAGGTCCGCTGGCTGCTAGATGCGAAACCGCGTCGCTAGATGAGTAGACCTACACACATTTCGCATCTAGCTCCCTCTGCCCACGCTCCTTGCGGGCTGTGTTTGGGCGGGGGACGCAGGGTATCGGTGAATGAAGGGCGGCGACCTTTCCTCGGGCAAGGCCGCTCCAAGGCCGCCGGATGCCCACTGATCGCTAGCCTCGCTGTTCGCTGCACCTCATCCCGGGATAATGTTCGCCAATCTAATTCGCGTTTTGTCTATTTCGCCGTACCGCTGCCTACGTCTCCAGCCAATATAAAAATGATTGTTTTCTCTCGATCTTATTTCGAATGTAATCTTTTCTACGACTTCTTCGGAATGTTTCGATTTAAATTATTTCGGCACTTTTTAAGAGTATCGCTGATTTTTTCAAATCTTCGTGTTTTCGACTCGCAGAAATTTTAAAAATTTATGATGTCGTTAGTTGTTGACGACGAAATGTGTGTTTGATACCAAATAATCTATTTATTAACGGATGTCTTACAACTAAATGCCGTAGATACATGCACATCATCGCGGTGTTGTGCTTTATTATAAATGTAATTAGAGTCACGACTCAGGTCACAAACGAAATAGAGATTGGAAATTTATTTATTAGCTGTGTTTTTGGTAGGTTTGTTCAAAACGAAAGTTACTGAAACATTACCAATGTTTTAGACATTATTTGAAATGATTTGCCATTACTTTCTTTCTTTGTAGAAATATTTCAAAAGTTTATGCACTCAGTAAATGTAGTTTATGATAAATGGTTGATGAGTTATTGAGTAATGGGAATCTCTCAGAAGAGGTTTTGATACGTGACGCCACTATGCATCGGGTTATTTGTACATTGGCGTTTAAATATCTGATATTTTGTGACGATATTATGAAAACTTTTGAAAATATTGGTGATCGAAATTGTCCGAATGGTTATTGGAATATGCCGAAAAAACGGTTAGGTTAGATAAGTCGGTGTCAATTGCCCGGCTTCTTGTGCGGGATCGTCGCCCCACCGCCCGTGGCGAATGCGTCCATTTCGTTTTCAATTATAACCACTTATACGCGAATTGCGACTCGCTATTAAATCCGAATAAAAAAGTATACCCCGTAACGTCGCCGTGTAATGACGCGCAAAATGGGATGACACCTACAAATCACTGCAACTAAATGTTTTTTATTATTTATTTTTTTCGCTCTATTTTATACCGCCATGACTTCGTTTTTTTTCCAATTCGCGATGGCGACTTAAAAACATTGAGATTTCGGACCTGAAACTATTGTAGAACTCTTTCAGGGTATGACTCTGTATCAACCGAATTTTCTTTAAATATATAAAATGACTTGGGAACAGAAAATATATCAAATATATGTAACAAAATTGAACATATCTTGTGTTTACTTTTCTTTAAGCTTATCGGATTCAGGAGGCAAAGAAATGTCTACGGAGTAGATTTAAAAGTAAGGGTACTAAGGAGGACGCACACACGCCAATATTGGAAAAGTCGCAAGCATTTTACTTTGATAACGATTTCACGTAATATTTTCAAAGGCATTGTAAAATTATCCAGTCATTGATTTTTAAACTGGCAAACTGATAGTACACAAACCAATGCGGTATTATTTGGATATAATTTATGGATTTACCAGATAATTATATATTCATCTGATGATTTACTTTTTATTTGATTATAATAAACACAGTTGGAGATCTTCAGGAGTGTGGATTTGTTTTGATACTAAGTTGTAAGTTGTAATTATCTAGTATGTATTTAGATTTGATTATGTAGCTGTACGTAATATTTACTTTCGAAGAAGCACTAGAATTCTATACCAGAAAAAAACAGTGCAATATTCATCAATATATGATTTCAGTGACAACATCCCCGGTTAGCGTAGTTGGTAGCGTGCGAGGCTAGCAATCCGGAGAATGCGGGTTCGAATCCCAATCTGTTGAATTTTAAAAATCTGAAAATGCAGGACTGGATGCCCATTGGGTTGAGCAATTGTCTGACAGACAATTTTTGTGAAAAGTAATCTGTCAAGATGTCTTCACATTGCGGAAGTTCATATACTCCACTCTTGGAGTACATTGTGTAGATCCATATGCTACAATTTGCGAGCGAACATGGTATATATAAAAAAAATCTCTAACAGAAAATTTAAAAAAATGTATTACGTCGATATTGGGAGATGTTTTCAATTTTATATACAGTAATGAATAGTGATTAATTCGCAATTGTCGCAAATTTGACCGTTTTCTGGCTGTACGTGACAACCGATGGGACAGTTGTGTAAAGTTTAATTAGGCGGTCCGTTATGGCGGAGTCGCGCGTCGCTCATTGTGCAGCTAAGTGGACCTACCGAGCCTTCCGCGGGAGTTCCCGCCGCCTAGGCTTGCCACACGTCAATATAAATTTCCCTGCTGCTTTTTCAATTTTATACCATATCCAAATATATTTTGTTCATTCTAGATGAATTTTTGTTAAGGCGTCTTAATCAATTAATTGTTGTTGGAAACACAGTGAAATTATTGTGCTGGTTCGCAGTTCGACTATTGTGGCAATGCTTGTCTCATACAAGTCATTTATCTAATCGTACCGTATGTCGTACATATTTAGTTAACAGTTTTGTACGTAAATTCTCATATTTTGCTTAAGTATAATATAATATCAAGTTCACAAACTCGTGTCCGATTGTTAACTTATTTTCTATCTGTGATATGATTCCATAATTTCAGTGTATAGGCGCTTCTTCGATTTTCCGTTACTGGCAGTGGATTTATTTAGTTTTAACATAATTTAAAATATGTTTTCTATTTCTACTCCTAATGTCGGTTTGCGGTAGTGAGCGATATTACAGATGAAAAAAAAATGTAATATTATAATCCCGTAACATTTTAATGGATTCGTAATTTTATTGTTTTATTATTATTTTATTTATTGTGGCCTTTTATAATACAATTTACTTTATCTGATATAACAAACAGTATATATACGGTTTTTTAACAACTATTGAAAGGTTTTTTTCTCATATCATTAATTATTATATTACTCACTTGTCACTTTTATTAATATGTTCATGTTCATAGCATGTGAATTCGCTTTATTATATAAATTTATTTTTCTAAGACATCAAATCCTACAGATAAAAGGCTGTATATAAAACTTTTCTTACATCGTAGGTTGTTAGCGAATACTTAAATGTATCATATTAAGTTAATTGAAACTAAAGAAGATATAACATAATAAACTCTTTTGCATAGTGTCAAAATTTCTACGACTGTTTTTTTTAATGAATACATTTTCTGTAGTATTGGTGTTTTGAAAAATATGGTGACCTTACCACAATGGCATACGCGGAGTCTTCCGCTTCTCACGCCAACACCTTCTCATCGACGCATCACGTTCGCAGAGTGTCTGCCCGCTCCGCAACCTCTTCATGTTTTATTATATTATTTATCTAATTGTGTAGGTGGACAATGTACTTAAACTAGGCTGTCGTATGGTGTCGAAACTTTTAATGCATGAAGTCTAGCCTTTTCACTGCATACTTATTAGGTATTTTTTTATTACCTCGTGTAAAGTTATTCACGGTATAAATTATCGATGAAATTTATTACCTAGCAAAACTGGACAGGCGACTATTTAGGGAAAATAAGAAGTATATCAAAAATCATTTTTATACTATAATACTATCTAGTAAAAGCGTTTTGTGTGATCGATCATTGACTCTGGTGTTTCGCTTTCTTTCATCGTTTATTGAATTATTGAAAGGTTTTTATTCAATTACAGTTCATTGTCGTACAGAATTAGTATTAAGATTAGATAGATAGATGGATAAGAAAAACTAACGAAGGTTGTATTCGTAAGATTTTTTTTCCACATGTTTCTATGAGCCCATATATTTTCGTGGGTTATAACTTGAAATAAATCGTAATTATCATTTCATTTAACGTAGATTTTGTACGTTTGGTTATAGCTATAATACACGAGTATCTCAAATCATTATTAAAGCTTTTTGTTGGTAATATAATTAGATTATAAAATTATCGTACGTTTCTTGGCCGTCCATTCTTCTGCGGTGGTCACGTGTACACGTTCACGATAATACACGTGCTCATAGTTTATTTGTGAATACTAAAGATATTCGTCCTTTCCAATGAAATATTCATACATTTATAAACGTATCTAAAAATTAAATTTGTATAATTTTAATTAAAAATAATACAAGAAATAATCCACGTTAAGCTAATTTTAAAATAAATAAATTAAAGTGTTCAGCAATTTGAAAAGGCATCACAATAAAAGCTCTTTTTACAGTCCTGAGTTGTTTTTCACGAATTCTCCACCACTTAATTGAAGTACACTGTAGACTACAGCGAAGTAGCAATATTTCAAACGTAATATTTTTTTAATGTATTCCGGCGTAGACAAGATTCACAAACTATCAATATAATAATAATAATATAAAGAATCTGTCGGTATGACGATTGAATTATATTAGGCATACTGTATCGGACGTCTTCACAATGGACACGGCGAATTAGTGAAATTTGATTTACCAGTTTTTTTGCTGCCACGAATAGTTAACTTTTTGCGTGGAGCAAGTTCGACGTTGTATTTTTGCCACCCTCGGATCAAAGTTTGTCATATAAATGCCTTATTTGCTCGTCATGGTTTCGGGAATGGTTCCGTGAGGTGCTCCTTTAATTGTTTTTTTTTCTTTCATCTCTTCACGAAGATTCGATTTTTATGTGGCCCGTTTCTTAGCGAACGTGAGAATATTCGATATGATTTTTATTGTCATCATTTGAATAAAAGACATTAGCAATTGAAAGTGCTGTGTGGTGATTTTAATAACTTGTCGAAATGGTTGTTAATATTGTTATGCTCAAATTCATATCTAACAAGACTCATCGGATATTTGAGTTCACACGTTAAATTTCCCATTTTAATCTTTACAATTCATATATACGATATTTAATCAATTATTTGCATTTTTTCTGCTGGGTTGTGTTGAATTTGTAGCAAGTATACTGTATATTGTTACAATGTACTTTGAGCAACATTGGTTCTTAATGAGAGTGATAGTTTTTGACAAGCAAAGTCTAGCTTTTCGTCTGCCTGATCTGGTGCTGGTAGAATTTTTATGAGAAGTGTGTTAACACTTAACCTGCGGGCTACTTTTGGCAAATTCGCAAAACGCGTTTAACGTTTGCGAAAATAAACATATTTACTAAAGTACTTTAAATATTTAAA
>JAGVSQ010001685.1:13284-27856 GCA_022683975.1 Rhyacophila evoluta | reverse complement strand
CACTACACAATATTAAGTGCTCTTACTGTAGAGTGGGCGTGGTCTCTTGTATGTGATTTAAGTGCCTAAGGCTTATTACACCGCACTTAGTAAGGGTAAGGGTGCTTTGAAATTGTGTAGTGTAATAGGCCTTTAACCATTTGAGTATGGACATACATGTATGCTTCTGCGCCTTGTAGCATTATTTTCAGAATCATCATTTTATTTTAAAATAAAATGTTATTATTTCTTTTAATACAAATACTGTATAGATTTATCAATGATACGTGTAAGTTAAAATTATATCGTATATTTTTAGGCTAGAGAAAAATACGTATTAATATTTCGAAAAAAAGTTGACTTCAGCTTTGAAAATTCCCTTATTCTGTTTCTATAAGTATTATAATTTGTTAAGAAACGAAAGATTATTTATATTTGTGTTCACAGAAATACATAAAATGTCACATAAATTCGTCCTGTGGACTTAAATTTGTTCTCATGTGCTCCTTTGATTCCGAAATAGGAGCGGCCTTATATGGTAATATTATATACATTATTACCAATTTGGCATAATTTTATAGTTTATTTTGTTCATTGTTTGGAAATAGGAGAGCATTGTTTACGAATCGGCATATCCAAATCGATTGATTTGATGTTATTAGTTGAATTGAGAGCGGTGAAAGAATTTTATGCCTTGAATATGTGTGTATAAAAAATTAGCTCACTTATGAAAGGGTTAAGGAGATGTTTTTACTATAAACCTAAATGATAAATATTTATATCGCATTCGTATTAACAAACATGGGAGGGCGCAAGAATACTGTTGGGCGACAGGGACTCTTGGAGTCCGTATACTCCACTTAGGGAGCGGATATAGAAAAAGAAGAAAGCCTTTACTATAAAATCATGTCTTTTGTAAGCATATATCCAGTATACTCGTATAGATTCCGAAATGTGAAAACTGTGTTGCTACTAATTATACGTATAAAAGATTACACTTTCAATTGCAAAACGCTCATGTGTAAAATTAATTACATGTATAAATAGTACCGCTGACAGTCGATCAGGATATCAATATGTAAAATTTGCGTCATCGCTTAATACGCACATTATTAACAGGGACGCAGTAATTTCTGATTAGGTTAGTATATTTTGGTTAAACCAAAAATCTTATTTTCAAAACATCTGCGTCAGAAGACGAAGTGATAATGACGGCGATATGCAACTGATAACGAAAATCGTGAGAAGATGATGAAGAATTTTTAGTTTAGTGGTGAAATCAAAAAAAAAATGTCATTACCAAAAACAAAAAAAATGTTTATCTTTTTGTTATCTATGGTTTTATCTGTAATATTCGTTATCGCTTATTTTGAGCTTTTCAATTTTCTGTAGTATGATTAGTATTATTGAAAATATCTTTGTTTCGTGTGTTTATCTTTTGAAATTTAGTAATTTTATTTATTGTTATTATTGTAACACATGTTATCTATTTTTAACACATTATCTTACAATGACGTCGTCGGATTACAAGTAAATAGATGTAGGAATGCTTTTTTTTTAAATAACACGATAAGAGCCGTGAGAATTTCATAATATATAGTGTCCCAAAATGAGCTGACATTTTTAATTTGTCGCCACTTTTTTGCAGCAAAACCAGAATTGATACTTTGTTCGCTGTCGTTAGTACACTTTGAAGTTAAATTATAGTAAGGCACACAATTGAACCGCGTAGAAATGAAAAAAAAATGTTGGGGATTTCGTGAAGAAAAAATGGCGGCAAATTTATAACGTCAGCTCATTTTGGGACATTTATATCTATGAATAGAATTTTGAAATAATATATCGCTAAGAAACTCAGATTTCATTAATACTTAAAATTACGTACGTATGGCAAATAGATGAGTGATTTAAAATTTTATCACCTATTTAGACCATTATCTACAAGATTTTCAAAAGCTTTAAACATAATCTTAGTTACACGTGAAGATTTGTTTCTGTAAAGCAGTGGTTTCCAAAAATTAATAAGCACTGAAGCTGCAATTTAAACACATACGTATGCATACAAATAGATACATATTAGTATTGTATGTTAAATGTACTTTCTTTGACATTATCCACGTATTGATACGATATGTGTAACAAAATCGTTGTTTATTCAATAAAATATCATCCATGTTTTGGCTGAAAAATTTGATGACCATGAAAAAATGTATTGAGAGTTTTGTCTCTCTCTTTATACACGCTGTTTATAATATTGCCTATCTCATGTATACGCTGTAATGTTGGCCAAATAAACATTAAGGTTAACATAAACCTATTTAACTTTACACTATTTCTTCAGTTTGTATGGTTTTGTAGTTATGATTAAAATGGCCCCAATCTCAATTAGGACATTGGATATCTAGTTAAATAAGTACATGTGTGTACATATATTTGCAAAAATACTATATTTTATGATGTATTCACACTACATAAATCTATTCCACCTGTTGGTAATCTTGATTTATTTTGTGATATTACTGACATTATTTAATTTATAAATATGTTTCCAATTATGAGAATGCAATTATATCCTAAAAACAACTTGCCTCTTTGAAGTCTAGTGGCAAAGCCCCGCGCTTTGTGGCAAGAATAATCGGATTCAAATGCTATAGCTATAGATTGAAGAAAGTCCAAAAATGTAGGTCTGGGTGCCTATTGGGTTGAGTAATTGTCTGACAAATAATCTGTCGAGGCATGTTCACATTGTGAAGATCCATATACTCCGCTTTTGGAGTGCACATCTTCACATTATGAAGATCCATATGCTCTACTTTGGGAGCAAACATGGTATAAGAAGAAGAATTTAAATATATGAAATACATACTACGTGTTAATGATGAGTTATTCTTTTGGCTGACAACATCATACTCATATGAAGTATATGAATGTTTTACATTGTTTGAATGCACGTATTTAAGGAAAACCTTACAAATGGTCGGAAAGCATGTTTTTAATCTAAAACATTCGTTATGTAAATGCAAGAAGTATATGTGAGTTCACTTAATATTAAGTGACGCAAATCTCAAAATTCTTTGTAGACATTACAAACTGAATGCTTAGTAGGTAAGGTAACTGGCTTTTATAAATCTAACTAAATTGTCGTGAAATGTATATTTTAATCATGACATCTTGGTAACAGATTGTTTTCTTCGCGAGTATTAATTGTCAACTGTGAACCCCATTGGCCATCCATTCCTGTCTCTTAGATTTTTTAAAAACCCTGGGGGACTTGAATCCGAAATCCAGGTCGCGAGTTCGCCAATCAGCACAATTGCGAGGCGATGATAATTATATCTACTTTTATTTATTAATGCAATAGTAGAAAATATTTTGAAATAATAATTTAACAAAAAAAAATTGACGATTTAAAAATACGTGTACTTTCTTCGTTACAATCGTCACTGACTTCACATCACAAAGTCAGCTCGCTGCGTATTTCATGTAGGTTATACAATGTTGCCACTAGGTTTCGTAGTGCAATGTTGACAGTTTACAATAAAATAAATATTTCTTACGTGACCTTCCTGTAGTTACGTTTGGCGATCACTGGTATGTGATATTGGTTTAAGCCATAACGTGTGACGTATAGAAAATTTTTGTCCAAAAATATTGGTTCGTAAACATGAAAAAGAAACAACAATCCATATAATCCAAAATGACATAAAAAAGAGTTGAAAATTCCTTTATGCTCTTTCGATGATTATTATGATTTGTAAAGAAACGAATGACTATTTATATTGCTGTTTATATGTGGCCATATAAGCGACTTGTTGTGACTGACGCACTACCGAAATTGCTCGCTTGCTCTCTCACCTATTTATAGCTATTTTGCATCTCTGTTACGGTCTCTTTGACGCGGTCACTCAGCTATCCTCTCCATGGCCTTAGTGTCTAAATTTAGCTTTTGAAATTGAAAAAGAATGGTCTGCGAAACGTCTGGCTAAGGAAAATAGCTTCCACCTCATCAATTTTATTGTTTTTTTTTAATAACAAATGAAATTAATATCGCATTAAGCATTAAATAAAACACTAGCTGTAGTCGTCATGCAGTTAAAGGCTGTGCCTGTGTAATTTTTCGGCTCAAAATAATTAAATAAACATTTTTTATATCTCCTGTAATTTTTTTTCAATGTGGGTTACGTCCTTTTCCGTTTCTACGGTCGATATTACTCCAGTGAATCGTTTGCACTCAGCACCCACAGATAGCAGTGATAAGTAACCTTTCTTTCATGAGGGTCAAACAAAATATTTTTGGGGGTCCCATTTATACTCATAATAAGTACAGACCGTTCCAATCCTTAATACACACAATTTGTCATGAATGTATTTATGGCAGAATGCTTTAAAATGAGTTATTTTAATCATGTAAAATGTCATATTTATTTTTATTTGTAAATTTATACACATGTGTGTGTTTGAAACCACGTAACCATAGACTGAATGACACAAACTTTCTCTTGTCGCAACATACTCTTTGGGTTGTTATAACAAATGATGCAGTTCGAGTGCATTGAAATCGATTACTTAATTTTAAAAATTAAATGACGTATATCGACTTTAGAAGAAAAAAAAGGATGTGATCCTCAATATTTAACTAGCGATGACGCAAACCGGCAAGATGTTGAACCGTCAAACCAGAACTAAATAAAAGCTTATAATAATTATTAAAAAATAGCTTTTATTCGATAATCACAATGTATAAAACTTAATACGCGTTCTATCAATAGGATGTATGCTGAACATGCCGAATTAGTATCTAAATTTAACTTTTAAGTTTGATAAAAGGAGTGGTTGTGAAATAAGATACTAGGGAAGAGGACTTTCACCTGATTTTGTTGGTTTTCCTTAATTTACTTATTAAATTAATATCATATTGATTAAATAAGACACCAATTAAAGCCTTCATGCGCTCTGGTCAAAAATCGTTATTTTTTTTTTGTGTCTCCTGTAAAATTAGTATGGGTTACGTCCTTTTTTCTTTTCACAGTCGATATGTATGTATGTATGTACTTGTATGAATTATGTTTTTAGTATGTCATCCCATCAATATTTGCAATATCTTGCGGTAAGAAAAAAAATCCTTTTTCAACGAGGCTTAATAGTCAGGACAGTTAGAGTATCAATTAGACACACTATAGGACACGTCCGCAAAAGTCTTGTATTCTATTTGATGAGTGACTCATCTTTGTTACGCTACGGTGTACGTTAGCAAAACAGGTTTAAATAAGTGATGGATAGTGAAGTGAAAAGAGAGCCAGTAATCACAGAAAGTCATTTCGTGTCAATGCTTACTGTCTTACTGATTTTTACTGTTTATTTTAATGGGTGTTTCTTTACATACGCCGTGTTAGTGAATAATACTAGTAGAAAAAATGTTTTATTTGCATGCTGACAGCACTAAATTAATACTTTCCTATTGCATTCCCTCTTTGCAAAGACAAAGGTCACACACAACTAATTATGACGTGCCGAATATGATCGGCAGTTGTCGGTAATTTCCGCAAGGATTGGCAAGGTGATCGTCTAGAAAATAGATTATATTCTAGATCGTGTCAATCCATGTAGTCATTATCCAAAAAAATACATATTTATGCTGAATATGCTTGTATGGTTGAGTTAATGAAAGATGATATATTGTTAGAAATTTATTGGTACTCAATACTCAAATAAATCAGTATTACAGAAGAAGAAAATTTTTCTCAGTGGAAAGTGGAAAGGAAAGAAATCAAATGCCACCTCTACAATGAATGCATTCTGTCAGTGCTTCTTTACGGTTACAAAACATGGCACCCAAGAAAGGCCTAAAGCAATCGCATAATAAGCTTTGAGAACAGATACCTGCGGTGGATCCTTGGGCGGTGGATCCTCGGGCTCAACTAATCCTACAACAGTTTCCAGTTCTGCATTTTTTTATTATTAGTAAACATGAGATTTGAACCTTTGACATGTCTTGACCACTAAAGAGAGGGTTATAATATGTATACACAATATGCCACTATACGGTAGCGAATCTTGGCACCTGCACTGAAGAACTGTATACTGAGCTTTGAGAACAGATGCTTGTGTGCAGATACTGTGGCTGAAGTGGTCTGACCTTGTAAGGAACTCGTAGATAAAATAGCGGAGTAGAATCAACACCGGGGTCCCACAGGAGAGCCTTCTGGGCCCGAGGTTATTCAATCACTTCATCAGTGACATTCCGCAACAGCCCAAATGTTTTGATCATGCTGTGTGCAGACGACACGGCCATACTCGCCACAGAAATAGAGCGCACTGTAGTGCTTAAGAACCTGGAAAGAGGAACGCATCAGTTGACTGACTTCTTCAGACGCTGGCGCCTCAAAGTAAACGCCGGGGAAACAGAAGCGATCTTCTTAAACTGTGAGCCTAATATAGGCCTCAGCATAGTTTCAGGGAGATAAGAGGTATGAAATAAACACACTGCTACACGCGTTGAAAGTCATGCAGCGGCATTTGGAACTGGCTCGGACATGTACTACGGATGCCTCCTGAGAGCCTGGATGCAGCTTGTCTCTTTTCCCGATCTGGGGGATTCAAGCGACCTAGAAGACCGTTGGGTGCAATCCAGAAGATGTACTCAGCTGAATTGAAAGATTGTATGACTTTGGAGGATGCGAGGCAGCTGGCAGGTGACAGAGAATTCTGAAAGCATCATGCGGTGATCATTTGTGGTCATTTGATCCTTTTAAAGAGCGGATATGATCGAGATACTTAATTTTAATTCATTGTACTGTGCTACGCCTAGATATTTATATAATATTATAATATACAGTGACATTAATCAGCCTTTTTGAAAAACACTATAATAATAATAGGTCTAATGATATTTTTCTGTTTTGACGAGAAAATTTGTCGGTAAATTTACAATCATTATAAGTCAAGGTTTAAATGTGTGTTTTCTACTTCTGATTAACGAAAACTCATTCTTTAAGTAAGAAAAAAATATATATTATTTCCGCCTATTGTATATTTCACGTTTTATTAAACATATACATATAATACGATTGATGTATATTAATTTTTAAAACGAAATAATATTATTAATGCTATAAATACCACGTATTTTTTTTTAATAGCTTTATAGTGACATCACAATGTATACAGCTTAATACACGTTCTATCAAGAGGATTTAAGCTGTCAATGATGCATTAGTATCTAAATTAAGCTTTTTATTTCGAATACAGGACAGCCTGTGAAATTTGCGTCCAGGAAAAAGGAACTTCACCTCGTCAATTTTATTGGTTTTTCTTAAATAACTTATTAAATTAATAAATATCATATTGAATTAATATAATAACAGTTTTAATCTTCGTGCACTTCAAGGTTGTGTCTATAAAATGTTTTCACTTTGGCCCAAAATCATTAAACAAAGGTTATCTGTGCCTTCTGTAAAATTTGTTCTGTGTGCGTTACGTCTTTTTTCCTTTCCACAGTCGATATATTGCTTACCTCAGCGTTTGCTATATCGATGGCTTAATATGAAACAATAATTCGGCATTTTCAGCTTACATATTTTTGCTAGAACGTGCATTAAGTTGTATACATTGTGATTATCGAATAAAAGTATTTTGAAAAATTGAGGGCTACGTACTTTTTCTTTTCCACAGTCGATATGAAAGTAACAGTAACCATGATACATAATACAAAATGTGAGACATTAATGAAAGAAACAGAGCTTACCGGGAGAGTTAGATAGATCATATTCAAGAAATTTATATAATAGCATCCATCTCAACTCGCTCTCACTCAGGTGGAAGATATCAATAAGTGATATTACTTCGGTAAGCACAATCATTCCCTTGCATATTTTTTTATATACCGTGTTCGCTCCTAAAGTGGAGCATATGGATCCACACAGTGTGAAGAGTCCACTCCGAAAGTGTATGGATCTCCGCAATATGAAGACGTGTCGACAGACTATTTTCACTAGAGTTGTTTGTCAGACAAATACTCGACTCAATAGGCACCAGTCCTACTTTTTCAGATTTTAAAAATCCAACCAGATGGGGAATCGAACCCACATTCCCCGGATTGCTAGGCGCTCACGCTACCAACTACGCCAACCGGGGAAACGGATATTCTCTTCCATATTAGCATTACTAATTGCGATAGTTGTGATGGTGACTGGAAGTAGTGAGGAGGAGAATTAGATTGTGATTATAGAATAAAAGCTATTTTAAAAAATTAAGGATCACGTCTTTTATCCTTTCCACAGTCGATATAATACAGCAGGATTAGTCCTTGAATGTTTAGGAAGCCTTTTACACTGAACTTTGATAAGTTCCAGCGGAGTGATAACAATTTAAATGAGCAAGCAGGAAGCTCCGACGTGTATTTCACAGATTAATGATTACGTAGAGCTTATGCTAACTGTGTATTCAGTCAGAAATAATGCGATATGAGTCCAACAACCTATCAATCAGTCACAGTAATTTATCTCTCTGCCTACATTAGATAGAGATGAGCGGAATTGCTATAGATAATGTACTATCGTTGTCATATTATTATCAACACTTATCACATTTCCATGGGATAAGTGAAAAATGAAACAAGCAGTGATGATTTGGTCATGTAATATATTGGATTGCGTCTGGAACTTCATACGAATATAATGTATTATTGATAATTTAATAGAATATATCTGAAGCCAAATGCTAAGTACGGATGCTACTAGATATTGGCAATTTTGACTGATATCAGATATTAATTTAAAATATTCCTTCTTTTAACTCTCACTACCCTGTGGTGGATAATGAGTGATCATAACTTACATATTTTAATTCATTGCTCCAAATATACTGTAGGTATTAATACTTTGTGTATCTCTCATCACAACTTATATGATTTTGATGATGTCACTACGAAATAAAAGTATTGAATCGACAGAAATGATTATTATGTATTAAGAGTAGGACTAACATGTGTGTGTATATTGTATGATGTTGGAATGTGTGCTGGGCAGTATTAATGACTCATTTGAATGATTTTATTATGTTTCATGGAGAAAGAAAGGTAGCATTCTAAATAGCTAGACATAATAGCTGCCATTTTAGAGCCAAAGGATTACTTGAGAACGAATTTAAACGCATACGACTGATTTATGTTGCAATTTATATGTTTTTGTGAACAGCAATATGAAAATTTTTTCGTTTTTTTACAAAAAATAATAATTATCGAAAGAGTATAAAGGAATTTTTGACTCGATTCTACGTGTTTTTTTCTAGTCTAAAATTTATATGATACGATTTTAATGACTTTCACATATCATTAATAGATCTAATTAGTAATTATCTTAAAATAAATTATAACAGCTTAGTAAAAATAAAAGAATGGCTTTGAAAACAAGGCGACAAGGTGCACGGACGTACATGTACACCAATACTTCTTCTTCTTTCATATCTGCTCTTTAAGTGGAGAATATGGACACCACATGCCACCTCCAAGAATCCCTGTCGCCCGCCCGTATTCTTGCGTCCTCCCAGGTCATACCTCCATCCCATAACTCCGCCGTAGTATTCATACATTCTATAGACAGTATTTAGCAGCCTTACCGGACGCCGACGACCGATCAGCTTAAAGAATAGGCAGATCAGGTTCAGACTTTCTTGAGGCATCCGCAATACGTGGCCGAGCCAGGTCCAGCGTCGCAGCTTCACTTTGTCTCTCATCTTCTCATTTCGAACGAAGTCATACACGTCAATACTAATCAAACAGTTAATTTGGCTTAGTAGTAATGTCAAGAGATCATCACGCCTGATTTGCAGTTCTACTGTGGCTTTTAATATTTAAAAATGCAGAGTTAAATGTCCGCTTAGTGAAAGGGTTTTTAGACAGCCAATTCTCGTAAAAATAATCTATCGATATAAGTCTTTATAATGTGAACAGAAATTCTCTCTGAGAATTCCATTTATATGGTAAAATTGAAATTCATTTTAGTGGTGTAAAAATCATGTATTATTATAAAAATAAAATATAAATGACATGCGAGGTGAGTAGTAGCACTTTCTCTAGTTTTTATTAAGTAAAAGTGTTAAAAGAGTAAAAGTACAACACAGCAACGTTTATTGTAAGTTTGTGCAAAAATATAAAATGTAATTTTAACAAATATTTTTTTTATATTCTTTGCATAGCAAGTTCATATTTCTAGCTACACCACTGTAGTAAGTACGCTCAAAGTATGGTTAGTTATTCAGAACGTTGGGCCTCGTGTACGTTGATAGCTATAGTTTAGTTAGTGAGGCTACGGATGGAGATGGTGTAGTCTAATTACGAAATGGTGAGGTGTGATATGAAAGAATTAGAGTTAATGGCTTTTCGTTTAACTTCAGGTGCTCACACTAAGACCCCAGGGGTAATACCGACATTTAACAGAGATCGAACACCTTTTGAATTAAATATTGTAAATAATAAATGATACCGTATTTCCTCGATCGTATATTTTGATGATTTTTTATTATATTTTCGAAATTGTGAGCCGTGCCATAATTGAAATCAATTGATTTATTTATTTAACACGTTGAGAAACTTATACATTACATTCTGAATTATTTAAAATCAATTTCCATCAAGCACCATCAGTCGAAAATATTAATTATACATTACAAGTTCAAGGTATGCACAATATAACTTACGAATAATCATTTTCACCAAAAGAGATCACAGAAAAACAACAAGAGTATAAATGTAAATACACAAAGTATAATATTGACTGTGGAAAGAAAAAGGACGTTCCCCACATTTTTTTCACATGTTTTTAATAATTTTAATCCAAAGTCAAAACATCACATAGGCAAAACCTTGAAGTGCATGAAGACTAAAACTGGCTTTATTTACTCAATATTATATTAATTTAAGAAGTTATTTAAGAAAAATCAATAAAATTGATTAGGTTACTAAGTAAAAATACAGTATCTATGAGAATCATTTGTCAGACGCCATGATATTACTTAGTAAGGCAGTATAATAAGTGACAAATATGCGTGTCAACATCACTGTCGGTACGGATGAAGCGCGGGCGCGGCAGAAATAACAGCATGCTCTGTAGTTGTAAGACGCAGTATGCAAGTCCCTATGCAAGTAGATTATTTTTATGAAAATTGCTGTTTGCCATTAAGTCACTTTAGGAACCATGCCGTGCATTAAAATAATCTTTAAAACACGTGTAATTTATATACACTACAGTATACTCAGTATTAGCATATCTTTCCCTGAACACATCATCGGTGAGAAGCAACTGTATAAGATGGAATAGTATGTATGCATTCATAATATCTTTTTTTATATAGCATGTTTGCTCCCAACTTGGAGATATTCACTCCGAAAGAGGAGCATATGGATCTCCGAAATGTAAGGATGTTTTGACAGCTTATTTTTTCACGAGAATTGTTTGTCAGACGATTACACAACCTAATGCGCATCCAGACCTGTATTTTCGGATTTTTTAAATCTGACAGATGGAGAATCGAATTCGCATTACCCGGATTGCTAAGCGCACACGCTACCAACTACGTTACCGGATCTGGTTTAAAATATAATATACGTCTTAAAACTGCTGTGTATTGACATATGTCATAGTAGTCAGTAGTAAAACATCGTTGACCGGCTTAAAATTGTCCTTACCGAAGACACGTAGGCCTATACAATATGTAATATCGATTGTAACAAGGAGAAAAGGACATATTCCACACATAACAGATTTTTAAAAAGGAACAAATAACGTCTATCAAATGATTTTGGGCCAAAATAAAATTATCAAGTTGTTACAATTTTAAAGTTTACGAAGACTAAAACTGGTGTTTTATTTACTTTATCTGATATTAGATTAATAATTAAATAAAGGAAAAATATTAATTAATGCAATATATTTCAATTTTTTTGTTTTCTTGTACTAAAAACTCTATTCAAAACCAATTTATTAAGATCTCAGTATTATATTATTGTCAAGGCTTATGTAATTATCACATAAAACTAAAATATTGCGAATTTTTAATATCTGAGAAAAAATGTAACATAATCCTGATCGGCATTAATGAACTCATTTAAAACTTACGAAAATATTTAAAATGCTTTAATTTAAAAATGTATACTAAGCCAAGGAAGACGATTTCGGTCAAAAATGATAGGCTAGGAAAGAATAAGCTCAACCCGCATGTACATTGATATGAGGGTGACGATATTTACGAAGTATAGAGCGAGAAAGTTTTCTGGTTGTCTTATAAAAATGTAGTAAGAGTATTTGACTACAGTTGGCTGTTAAAATATTTAAAATATGAGGAACGGAACATTCCAAGTCTGGCAGGTACCCGCTGGAGTATTCAATCACGTAATATAACGTATCCCGCAGGCCAAGTGTTAAAAGCTAAATTTTATTACTAATTCCGTATTTAAGGCTTCCATCCCTTTGATAAAACGTGTATTAAGTTGTATGGATTGTGATTATCGAAGAAAACGTTTATTTGAAAAAACTGAGGCTTACGTCCTTTTTTCCTCTCTATAGTTGATATAAATAATAATATCTTCGAATATAACTAAAAGCACGAAATACAAGTACAGATTTCGTCTGTTTTATTACGTCGTAGAACAATAATATAATATAATTAATTATAAATTACTTTAAAATAACGCGAGTATAAAGTTTTATTTATTTTTAAAATTTATTATTATTTTAGTCTTTTTTTATAAGAACACTATACTGCCACAAAATATCGATGAATTTATTCTGCTACAGTGAAAAAAAGTGGGCCGTTTTTCATATTTTGGGTAATATATTTAGACGATACTCATAAAATTCAAAACGCTTCCTCGGTGAAAACCATTTTTATATCTGGCCGATAAAATTGGATACCGGGAGGGCGCTCGACGAAAAAGGTTCAGAACCACAAATTCACCCTAATGGGTCATAAAGAGCGCCTTCATAGACATAACAAGACTTGACGAACTCTGAAAATAATAAATACTAACACGGGATGTACTCAACCTTCTCGTTATTTTGGGAGATGTTATAAGATTGCTAATATTTTTTGCTGCCTATTTATAATAAATACCTTCTTCCAGAACTCCAAATGAAGCTGGGACGCTGGGCCTGGTTCGGCTTCATTTAGTCTCTGTTGAGATCAGTGATAATATTAAAATTTGAAAGTAATACAAATGTTTTAAGAATAACAACTAAAATTGCGTGCGAATATTTCAATTAGCTTATTAATATTTATTGTTTCGGAAGAGTTCTTGTGATAAACAGAAACATGTGTGTTTTTTAAAGTAGACAGCATAATAATAATTCCATGAGCAGAAAATAATCGACTGGCTACATACAAATTCGTCTCGCATTGGCTTAAAAATCAATGCGAAAAAGACGAACGTTATGTGCAACCATGATCAGCCCTGATCCTGATTATCCTCTGACTAATGGATAAACAAAACAAGGACAGTTTTAGATAGCTAGGGGTAGATATTACGGGAGATGGTACTTCGTAAAATGAGCTGATTGTTCAAATAGGAATTGCTAGAGCAACCTTCAATTCCATGCAAAATGTCTGGAACTATTCAAGATATTTACTCAATGCATGTATTCTGTTAGTGCTACTCCACGGCTACGAAACATAGCACTCAATAAAGGCCCAAAAAACCATATTTTAAGCTTTGTAAATAGGTGTCTGCGGCGGATTCTGGGAATACGGTAGTATGACTTCGTTCGAAATGAGAAGATAAGAGAACGGACCATGAAGTCACTTATCACTGACAAAGTGAAGCTGCGAAATTGGACATCGCTCCGCCGCATACTGCGGATGACTTAAGAGTGTCTGAACCTGACCTGACTATTTTTTAAGCCAACCACAGAGCCGCTAAATACTGTCTATATAATGTATTCGGCGGAGTTACGGGATGCAGGTATGACCTGGGAGGACGCAAGAATACCGACAGGCAACAGAAATCTTGGAGGCGGTACGTGGTGTCCATATACTCCATTTAAGCAGCGGATGTGGTAAGAAGAAGGAAAGAAGAAGAATAATTTTTGCGTTAGTGTTATTAAGGCGTGTACTTTGAAAGTGGAATAAATGGTTGCACAGTATACACAGTGTGAAGATGTCTGCGTCTAAAGTGGGGTATATTGATCTCCGTAATGTGAAAATATGTTATTGATTGATTATTTTTCACGAGAATTGGATTCTAAGCAATTGCTCAACATAATGGGCATCCAGTCCTGCAATTTTGGATTCTCTTAAATCTAGCATATATGAGAATCGATCACACATTTCCGCGTACAGCCTTATTTAGTATTTTTGTAAGAGTTTTATCGTATAGATGAAAAATATTTGAACAATTTTAAAATTGTTTGATCGTATAAGTATTTATTAATAAATCAACTTGAATCTTCTAAGCTAGTCTTAATTAACCCAATATGTTTTTAATTTTTGTTAAGATTTACAATTATCGACAATTATCTCCGTTTATACAAAAAAATCAACCCTTTGTGTCTAACCCTCTTATTATTTAAGGGACGGTCTTTAAAACTAAGAGATAAAACAATAA
>JAGVSQ010001685.1:0-13274 GCA_022683975.1 Rhyacophila evoluta | reverse complement strand
AACTCGAAGGAGAATTATGATCTGTGTATTTAATATTTTTATATTTATATGGTACGCTAGAATTTCAAACATTTTGCCCTTGGGCGAAAATTTTTGTATCGGTTACCTACTCGAAAACATTATTTGCTGCTAAGGATTTCAAAACGAAATTCGGAATTCCACGAATCACGGAATAAGTTCTTGTTTTCGAATTTCCAATTCCGAAAAAAATTAAGGTGAATTCCGTATTTACCTTACGTGAGCTAAAAAATGGTAAACTATACTCTCTGGAAGGAAGTAAAAATTTTGCTAGTATGGGAGCTTAAACACACGAAAAGCCATAATTTCTGAAGGGAAGAATTATTTTTAGATAGCGTGAAAGCTAAAACAATCGAAAAACCTAAGATTTTTGTAATTCTTAAAATCCAGGACTGGACGTTCATTCGGTTAAGCATTTGTTTGACAAGCAATTCTCGTGAAAAATAATCTGTTTAGATATGTCTTTACATTACAAAGATCCATATAATCCACTTTCAAATAGGGCATCTTTACATTGTGCAGATACATATGCTACACTTTCTGAGCAAACACGACTAAAACAAATCATTGTAGAACATTTTCTTCGGCTTCTTCTCCACTATTATTCTTTATTGTCGTACATGAAACAGGATCTTTAAGCCATCCTAAATCTACGTCTGCATCTTGGCTATCAAACATTCTTCCAACTATCTTCCAATGTTTACACTTTCACTTGTTTACAGATATTTTGTCCGAAGTCCGCTATACCGAGGTTGTACTGTACTCTTTAATTTACAATACATTGAGCGACGAATAGCGTATACGACGCAGAACCTTGTTAGGTACATAAAAATATCGTATGTTGTAATGGAATACAGAATGTGTTTACCACGTCTTTTTATCGAGGTGATTTTGGACCAACAAACAAAGTGATTACGTGCCATACAACATGTAATAAATGTATTTTATGATTTATTTTTCTTTACTATTAAAAATCACTTTTACAGACATTTCATGGCTTTTAATAAGACTTATTATTTTGTATTTCCTTTAAACAAAATTTACCAAATAACTAATAATACAACATTTTACACTTATAATACATAATAACACTTACAGAATAAAGCTTAATTTAAACTTACATAAGGTGGTATATGTGCTTAAATTATTAATCTTTTCTCTTCTAATCTCATATGTATTATGTACATGACAGTAGCTTTCAAAGGCTTTATGTATGTCATTTACTAAGTAAAAAGGATTAGCTTTGATTCATTAGGTTGCGTGACCATTTTTCTGGCATTTTTAAAAAATATAAATATGTTCTAAATGACTGGAAACGATTTTTCGGTGTTTTAATATTCGATGAATTTTTCTATAATTTCATTTAAATTGAAAAACTATCGTAATGCTAAATGAATTGTCTCCCCGGTAGCGTAGTTGGTAGCGTGTGTGCCTAGCAATCCGATTAATGCATGTTCGATTCTCCATATGGCGGATTTAAAAAATCTAAAAATGCAGTACTGGATGCCCACTGGGTTCAGCAATTATTTGACAAACAATTCCCGTGAAAAAAAATCTGTCAAGACGACGTCTTTACATTGCGGATATCCATATACTCCACTTTCGGAGTGAATATCTTCACATTGTGTAGATTCATATGCTTCATCTTGGTAGCGACAGATGAGGATTTGAACCCGTATTCCCCGGATTGCTAGGTGCGCACGCTACCAATTACGCTAACCGGCGAGACTTCACAAATTAGATTTACTTTGTTATATTGCGCCTAAAAGGACAAGCTGAAACTAAACAGAAGGTCGCTATCAGTACAGTATTTTTCGGCCGTATAACGAAATATTGTAGGCCGTAAATCGAAAAAGATAAGGAATCGAACCCGCATTTCCTGGATTGTAAGGCGCGCACGCTACCAACTACGCCACCGGGGAGAAATTTATCCATTGCTATAATTATTTATCCTCCATGGATGTTATACATATATAATAGAGAAAACATATCACACATTGCACTATTTGTGAATGAATTCTGCCCCAATTACTTATCACAAATATATGAAATGAGCGCATATAGAGAATTCCTCGCATGGTGTGTGGGTCTCAACTCCATAGAGACTCATAAACCAAGTTTATGCATTCAATTAGTAATAATGCACCTACTGTATTCCGTACTGAGTAAGGGTTATATCACTGATTACTTTGGCTTGGCTTTTACATTGTTATTACATTGAAAGCTGAACGGAATACGGAACATCACTAATATCCAATATAAGGAATTACAAAGATTTAATACTTATATATTTGAAAAAAGTATGATTATTTATATATCGATTGTTTAATGTAAAAATGATGTATCAGTATTTGTATCACTATTATGTTACGTTTATAAAAAATGAGGGTATGGAAAAAAATTTAATCAATGAAAGAGATTAATTTATTGTATAAAATATTTGTTATTTTTTATTGTGGAATAAACTTATCAAATCAAAACAAGTGCAAAAACTTTACTTTATTATTGCATACAGTTTAAGAAACAAGGGCGTAGAGATTAGCGTGCACACTTTGCAATCCGGAGAATGCGGGCTCGATTCACACATCTGACGGACTTTTAAAAATCCAAAACTTCCGGACTGGATGCCCATTAGGTTAAAAATTGTCTGTCAAATTGTTGTGAAAAATAATCTGTCAAGACGTCTTCACATTGCGGAGTGCATATCTTCACTTAGATTCATATGCTCCACTTTGGAATCGAACATTGTATATGTCTATATACATAATACTAAAAATGTGTTTATAGATTATTCGCATTGCCAGTTTCTTTGTGTTAATATTATGAATAATCGACTTTGCCCATAGATGTGGAGTTCAAATATGTACTTTGACGTAATTAACTCATTTTTAAATTCTAAATCATTTAAAAATGGTAAAATTCCATATGTGAGATCACTGTTAGCGACCCGAGTTTCGCCTTTCGGCATCTCCAGGCTACATTGTATGTGGGCAGTGAACAAACATATAACACACTAACAATAAATCCTATTGTAACTTACCATTTATGGGCATCCAGTTCGGAAGTTTTGGATTTCTTAAGTCCGACAGATGTGGGAATCGAGCCCGCATTCCCCGGATTGCTAAGTGTGCACGCTAACCTCTACGCCCTTGGTTTTTAAACTAGGTGCCGCGGCAATAATCAAGAAAAGTTTTTGCAGTTGTTTTGATTTGATATATTTATTCCACAGTTTTAAATAATTTTGAATTTAAAATCAATTTGTATCAAGCACCATTAGTCAAAAATATTAATTAATTCATTTTTGGTAAAAATGTTAGTAGCTTTTCGTTGCTTTCGATTTATATCAAAAATAAAAATAAATACATTTTAATTGTATTATTGTGTTAATAATAATAATATAAAATGAAATAGATAAGTTTATGTAGAAATATAATAAGTCATATCATTTAATGAGAGCTCACTTCGGTGTTTAAGTCGTAGTGTGGACTGGAGACTGTAGATCACTCGCGTGGCATTAAAAATAGATACACATATCCAACTTAATTCATATAAACAAACAAACATATGTGGCAAAACATGTGGAGTCGGCGCATGCAGCAAAGATACACATTTAAATATAATTCACTGCGCGAGAGATGAACGATGCTCTGCGACGTAAGACAAAAATATCAACTGTGGATATGAATTTCAGTATACGAGGCTGTGATAGATGCCTGGCAGAAACGGTGGAGCGAATCCAGTAAGGACAGACAAACGCAAACAGACAACACAGATAACCAAATTGATTCCAGACCATTGGACCTCCCAGTTCAGATCATCGGTCACGGTGGTATTGCCTCCAAGCTCTATCAGCTTGGTCTTATTGAATCTTCTACTTGCTTATGTGGCAAAATGCAGGATGCCGATCACATTCTCTGTGAGTGTTGCCATATATCGGTTGAAAGGGAAAAGCTTCTCAAGTCGGTTTGACCATTGCGACTTGATTTCTACGAAGGATAATTTTATAGATAAATTTGTAAAATCTTACGGCGAACGAGAAGGTTTCTTCTCGACAAGGTTAGATATTAGCAGGGTAGAATTAGTTAGAATAGGAATCACGCACACTCTCGTGCATGTCAACCAAGGTCTTGGGAAACTGCTCCTTGTATACTACTTATGAAGAGCGCATAACGTTTGTTGCGCCACGGTATACGCCCGAATAACAGGTGTGGAGACGTGGCGGGTGGTGGAGTGGAAAGCAAATGTGGAAATGAAAAAGGATGTAACCCACACAGAAAAAAATAGGGTATGTGCAAAAACGTTTATTTAATGATTTCATGCCAAAGTCAAATTATTGAATGGAGACTGCATGAACACTGAAATTGGTGCTTTATTTACTCAACCTGTACAATTTTACAAGTTATTAAAGGAAACCCGGTAAAATTGTTATGGTGTAAGTTCTTTTTCCTGGTCGCGAATTTCACAGGCTTTCTTATTTCAAACTTAAAAGCTTTCACATATAGAAGTTTACCAGTTTTCAATAATTTAGAATTTAAAAGCTAAATTTCAAGTCTAATTCAGCATTGCAGCTTACGTTATTCTAATAGAACGACTATTAAGTTGTATTTTATACGTTGTGACTATCTAAAAAAGCTGTTAGATCTAGAGTGTTAGATCTTCTTTCATTTCTACAGTCAATAGGTATCGACCTTTTGCTGTTACTGTAAAATGTGTTCCAATACAACTAACTGCGCGCAAGAAAAATGCACACAAACGCAAATTGTTACAAAATCGCATTTCATATTTGTGACTAGTTCATTTAAAAGGTTAAATTCATTTAAAACATCAGTTCGTTGTTTGTGGGTAATCAAGAGCAAGATGAGTTTTGGGGTCGATGTCTATTTGGAAGAATTCGTGTTCGTGGCAAGGGTTTATGGAAATTAAAGATTGTTGATTATATTTTATTTAAATATTTATAATAAAAACAAATAAATCCACCTATATTATAATTCGTACGTAAATTCAGTTTAAAATGTCATAATATTTCTCTGCCCGCAGTTGTCTTGTGTGCAGTTGTCTGGTTACTAATAAACGTTTTGTGACAACTGCGCACAAGATAAGTGTGGATCGGACAATCGGTCATACTGACTATTGATTATTAAATAATAATACCACTTACTACTGATTAACACTGTCAACGAGTTAAAAGAAAAAAAAAACGATTTCTTATTAGTTCTTAGATATCCTTAGTAGTGTAGAGCAGGGGTTCTCAAACTATTTCGCCGCGGCACCTTGGTCGGGTTAAAAAAATCGCGCTACCTTTAAAGCTTGTACACTCAAAGAAGAAAAAACATTGTAAAAACTTTTATTGATTATTGCCGCGGCACCCCTTTCATACGCTCGCGGCACCCAGTTTGAGAACCTAAGGTGTTTAGGTTAGCGAGCGTTTTTCCTAATCCAGGGAATGGGGATACGATTCCCACATCTGTCGCATTTTAAAAAAATCTAAAAATGCACTCCTGGATGACCATTGGGTTGAGCAATTGTCTGACAAACAATTCTTGTGAAATATCTTCACGATGTGTATACCCATATCCTCCACTGTGCGAGCGAACGCGGTGTGAATAAAAATATACTTTGTCAATCTAAATACAAAAAATAAAATAAAATGGATAGTAGTATAATTTAGGTTTTCTTGTTAATTTACTAGGCACGTAAAGGGTTAAGCATTCAAAAATTCTTCGACATCTGCTCGCCTAGTAGTGATCTGCCCCCTGAATAATTATTGTGAAGTATAGAAAGAAAAAAAACGTCAGGCTTTTTTTTCTGTAAACACCCCATAAGATTTTGAAATGATCTTCATTGACAAGTTAGTTTGAGATTTTGTTTCCCTAAGTTTACTCAAAACTTAAACCAGCGAGTGATTTCAGGTATAATAAAAAATACGGTGACCATCCGTTAAGATATAACTAACAATAATTAAATCCAATAATTTCAACTCAATTTTTTTTTATAAACATGAATATTTAAAATATATGTACAACTTAGTCTGATAAGATTTTACCATTTACTTTTTGAAGTATATAAGAAGTAACACGCAATTTCCAAATCGGAAGCGCCCAGTCTCTTAGTCTCTTGGGCACCAAGATATAAAGTGAATGAATTACTGTAATATTTAATTAGTTGTATTTATTAAGAATTACAAATAACAATTTCGTAGTGAAAAGTAGTGGTAAATAAAATATCAATTAGAACACAAAAATAATTTTAAAAAGGGTAGTTTTTCTTCTTCTTCTATGTTTGCTCCCTGAGTGGAGCATATGTACACCACGTGCCACCTCCGAGAATCCCTGTCGCCCACCAGTATTCTTGCATTCTCCCAGGTCATACCCTGCATCCCGTAACTCCGCCGAATATATTCTATAGATAGTATTTAGCGGCCTTCCGGGACGCCGACAACCGGTCGCAGATTATATGTTATTATGTTAATGCATTTATCTCTAAAAAAAAGAATTGTACAAGTGTCCCAATTCCAAGCTGAAAATATGTTGCCTAAAATTTAAATCTTCTGATGCGACGATCGGTTATAGTAACTTGATAGCGAGCAAGCGTCTTGTTGATTCAAAGACGGTATCACATGGAGAGTGAGAAGACTTTTACTCAACAGTAGTTAATAGACAGATTGCACATATTATTACGAGAATATGGTGTCAATTATTTGACAAATTCGTAATTCATGTTCGCTATTCTACTAGATAAAAAGATACGGTTAATATAATAATTACTGTGAATATTTGTCATTTTGTCCGAAGTTGGTTTTACATCCATGGTCACACTATTTTACTATGCATCTTGTCCCCCGCTGTGCAGACATAATGATGTTAAAAATATTGCCGGCTGCACTATCGTAGCCATGTGTGTGAGTGCTTACACACACGCACGCCAAACATGCACACACGTGCGTGTGACCATATGCACTTGCGCCCCTGCTTCCAAAGCCTGCCAAAGACAATAAACTTTAGTGCACTGTGGTTGAGCACTCGGGCATTTATGTTTTTTTTCCGGCCGCGGTGTTAAGTTGGCATTCATGTTTTTATCATCTAGTTGTTATCTCGTTAAGATTAAATTATATTATATGACTAAAATTAGGACTGCATTTTTATTCATAATTTGTTTAATCGTAATTAGTCTAAAGTTCTTCTTACATATCCGCTCTTTTAGTGGGGCATATGCACACCACGTGCTGCCTCTAAGAATTTATGCCACACGCCAGTATTTTTGCGTCCCCCAAGTCATACCTGCCCTGCATCCCATGATTCCGCCGAATAAATTCTATAGATAGTATTTAAAAAATAAGCAGATCTGGTTCAGACTCTCTTGAGGCATCCGCATTATGTGGCCAAGCCAGATTCAGCGTCGCAGCTTCATTTTGTCAGTGATAAGTGACTGCATGGTCCGTTAGCTTATCATCTCATTCAAAGCTTAGGATACGGTTGTTTTGGGACTTTGTTGGGTGCCACATTTCACAACCCTAAATGTATGGTTAAAATACTTTACTCTATCAATAATTTCGGCAGATTGTTTTTTTCCATGAGAACTATTTGTCAGGCAATTGCTCAACCCAATAAATATCCAATCCTGCATTTTCGGGTTTTTAAAATCCGACAGATGTGGAAATCGAACCCGAATTCCCCGGATTGCTAAGCGCACACGCTAACCTCTACGCTACCGCGGAGAGAAAATAATTTGTCAAGATGTCTTCACATTGCGGAGATCTATATATTCCAATTTCAGAGTAGATATCTTCACAAACATCCATGTCCTTGTGGCTGTGAGAATGTCCAAAAATGTGTACGAAACGGGAGGAGTTATTCAAGTCGGTCCAACGAGCTGTTAGACCCATCGGGCCATCCGACTTGGTTGCCGCAAAGGCGAATTTTTGCGGCGTTACATGGCGAGCGTGATGACCTCTACAAATAAATTGCTTGACCAAATAATACTCCATTTTTTTTTCAAATAGCTTTTTGTATCAATCTATTTCTTTTAACATCAGCACACTAAAGTGCGTGTTAACCTAAGTCTTAGGTACTTTATATTTACTCCAGGTACATTACCGTCGAATAAGGTAGATCGCTTCTGGATATCAGAACTCCGGGATATGTCTGATTAAAACCAGGTGTAAGGACGGGGTGGGTGGATGATGGGCACACTAGGTAGTAGATACTTTCACACTGTGTAGATCCATATGCAACGCTTTCAGTGCGAACATGATTTATAAAAAAATAGTATAATTATATAGTACGGAACATATATGATTTAAAAGAAAGTGAATCTAATGTCTATACGTTATAATCACTTTTTGATATTTTTTTTGACTATCTGATGGCCGCAGACATAATATAAATATATTATGTACATACATTCCAGCCAAACTTTTATTCCAGACTATATCGTTGACCTTTACGTTTAACACACATATTTTACAAGTACTGTAAAGTGATGCATAGTTCTCACTTCGAGAACACGTGTTACGTATAATCCAGTGCTGGTCAACCAGTCGATCGCTACAATCCTATAAATCGCGAAGCAGCTTCTAAGAATACAGTGATTTTGACAATTTATCAATTCTAAAGATGTTAACTTTGTTCAATTACTCTCCTAATTTTGTTGCTTTAAATAAAGAAATAGAAATGCAGTGTTCTTATTATTTTTTCCGGATTATAATGTCACTAATATTGTAAATAATAGATATATCAAATTAATCGATTCATTATCTGTACCAAAAAGACAAACTAAAATAAATTGTTTACAGAGCGTTAGAAAAAATGAGGGGGGTATTTCCAAAGTGAACTTATTCCACTATTCACACAAAATTTAAGGAGAAGATTTTTAACAATTTTTTTTTATTATATTATATATTATATATAATTAAATTAACCAGTCCAAAAAAACAATTTCAAATATATTAAAAACATCGAAAAATATGTTATGTTATTATTTTATACAAAAAATACTAGTTTACAATGTTGTCTCTTAAATTTTGGCATAGTGGAAAGTTCATTTTGGAAATACTCTTCTCAAATAAAGTCAAGAATATGAATACTAACCAAGTCTTGTCTTAATTTTTTATTGCTTTGTTGGTAGTGTCTGCTTATTTCTTATATCAATATTGTAATTACATCACGTAATAACAATTGTCGACACTCGATTATACAACCCTGTTTTGTCAGAAAATTTATGTTTTTAGAATTTAGTGATATGTATATGAATTATGAGGTAAATTAAGTGGTATCAGGAACCTTCTTTCTTATGTTTTGAGTGTTATTTATACGGAACCTTGTAAACAATGTCACCAAAACATATTTTTAATTATTAGTACTATTTTAGTTTTAGTCGATTGACATCCATTTTAAATTATATTAGTACACAATGCATAGTTCGTTTAAATACAGTCAACATGTGAATTCTGGGTCGTTTTTAAGAATCCATATAGATGACGATTATAACGTCATGAAGTTACCGTTTCCTGTTGTTGAAGATGCCGAGTCTTTTATCATATAAGTACACACATAAGACACTACGAAGTTTGTCGCATCTTTTAGAGTCACATTTAGTACACCAGAGACTAAAATGTAAGCGTATCGCTTAAATTTTACTTTTTTAATTGTCGTCAATGCCATACATAAATGACAGCTGTAAATACAATTAGTCCACCGAGCTTTGCCGGTTGTCAAATTAAAATAAATACAAGCTTTTCATAAAATATTCTTCGGACGTGCTTTTGTCCATGGAATTCTATAAATTTCTTTGTTAGCTTCAATTTTAATGATCAGTTATAAATACATCGTTGATTATTAAATTAAACAATATCATATTGTAAATGTTTTATATGTAAATATATCACTCGTTGAATGCAATAATATCATAACTCAAAATTGTAATTTTTCAGTATACGAATTTAAAATTAGAGTTACTATTATTCCAATAAAGAAAATCGTAATATTTATTTAATTAATTATGTTCATAATTAAGTATAATTATAATTGTATGTATTAAAAATATTATATTTTCGTTGTGAAATGTATATGTAAAGTTGACTGCTTTAGAATATTTGTTGCAAAAAAACTTTTTATATTTCCTTAATTAAAAAAAAAACAAAATGAACATGTTGGATACTAATTGTGTCTATGCCATCGACATTTGAAAAAAGAATGGCGCCAAATAAAACTTCTCTTGTCAAATTCGATTGTTTCTTAAATTCAATATTGATAATGCATTAATTGATGTGAATATTTATTAATTGTTATTATTTTTAGATTTTAAATAAATACAAAAACATGTCTAATTGAATTTTTTTTAGGTAATAAATATAAATAAATAATGCTTTGTGAATAAACAGATCGCATACAAATGGCTTTTCATATTGCCCTCCAGAGGGAGCGAACGAAAGTGATACGTGCATGTGTTTCCACGCAGGTGGAACAGAGATGACACTATACCCACAAGCGGGAGCGAGATACTCGTATACCGGCTTATCGATTTTCTATACGTGTGAAAGAGACACGCACAGAGGAGCATTTAGTAATAGCAAGTTGTAGATTGAAGTGTTTGAATAAATTTGTGTACGTATACATATGGAATGTTTGATTGTGTGCGTTCTTATTGAGTGATTTTTTTAAATCGCGTGTAAGCGAACCATTTATATTCGTTTGATTTATTCAGTTTTCCATTTTTGTATGAACATTAAATTATACAGAGAAATATATTCGTATTTGTATGCAATAATGATTTAAAATAAACGTTTAATATTATTGATAACCAGAGGGTTTCATCTTTGGCTATCTACGCTCGTTGACCCCTGCGAAAAAGACACTAATTTGTACCTATACAATAAAACAAAAAATACATTTGTGTGTCTGTAAGTCTGTCACAGCATTTTATACCAAACAGTAAATAGAAGCGATGTGAATTTTTCACATATTATTTTGACCGCCATTTATAGGCCTACTATTTTACTTTCAACTTTTAAAATCATCACCGATGATCGAGAAGCGATTTACAATATTGCACGCAGCCAAGTATTGGAATAAATTTATAATAACGAGACGAAGAGAATTTGAATAATAAATGAGTTTGAATCTATCCCAAGCAAAATCACGCAGTACAAAGCTAGTCGTAATACTAATAATGTATTTTTATAAACCATTTTATTTGATAATTTGTATTACTATGTATTACACTAATTAGATGTGACAACACAAGCAACGAACAAATTATCAAATAATCGAATGTAAATAATCAATTTCCATGTTGGCTTTTATTTGGGTTCAGTTATGTCATTTCGGAAGCTATTATCACATATGCATACGTAAGAAAAAGTCGGTGAACAATGTCGTATGTAGAGGGGGACAAAAATCACCACACGTTTTTCAATGTGACATTTGCTTAACCCTTTCATTGGTGAGTTAATTTTTTATGCACACACGATTTAAATACTAAAATCTTTCACTGCTATCAATTTAACTAATATTATAAAATTAATCGAATTGGATATGCCGATTTGTAAACAATGCTCTTCTATTTCCAAACAATGATCAAACTAAACTGAAAAGTTATTTTAAATTGGTAAGAATGTGTATAACATTACCGTGGTCGCTCCCATTTCGGAATCTAATGACCATTTGAGAACGAATTTGAACGCATAGGACCCATTTTATGTGTTCCTTTGAACAGCAATATACATAATAATTCGTTTCTTTACAAGTCATAATAATCATCGAAAGAGCATAATTTTAAACTCTTTTTTTACTCATTTTTTTCGTAACGTTTACGAACTTTTTTCTAGCCTAAAATGTATGATATAATTGTAAAGACTTTCACATATTATTAATAGATCTATCTAGTATTTATATTAAAATAAATAATAACATTGTTTTTAAAAAATAAAAGAATGGCTTTGAGAACTATTCCATACACACTACACAAAGGGTTAAAATGATTAAACACAAACATGACCAAGATTTGTATTAGTGTAGATACCAATGTACCAATACCTGTAATAATGTTAATACTACAACAATTAAGTGCTATATTGCAAACAACCCACACTTCTGTCATACAGAAATGATAGCCACACGCATTGTACTGCGTTTTCTCGCCCATTTTATTTCAGTTTTTTTCAAAATTTGTTCACTGTTCCACAGTAAGAACAAAATTAACAACAGCATTTACAATATTAATAGTTACTGATATTTTATATTACTGTGTTCGCTCCGAGACGGAGCATATGAATCTATACAGTGTGAAGATATGCACTTCGAAAGTGGATCCGTAATGTAAAGACATGTCTTGACAGATTATTTGCCTCGAGAATCGTTTGTCAGAAATTGCTCAACCCAATTGCCATTCTGTTCTAGATTTTTAATTTTTTTAAATCCGACATATGTGCGAATTGAATCCGCATTTCCCGGATTGCGTGGCTCGCACTCTAACCTCTACGTTACCGGAGAGAAACGTATATGTAATAATAATATGTATCGTCGTCAATATTGCAGGAACACGTAACTTGATTTTTTGGTTTGAGTCAATTTATAAAGTAAAGTTTTGTTTTTTACAAACACTCGTATAATTAGAATATTTTTTATGCACACATATGTTTATAAAACATGTACAAATTATTTGTTAATATAAACATGTGCCAATGATACAAGAAATTGCAAAAATAAAAATAAAAATGACTTAAACCAAAAAATCAAGTTACGTGTTCCTGCAATATTGACGACGATATTAAAGACCAAAGTAATAAAATGTTTTAATTAATATTAACTACAATATAATAATTAATTGAAGCCTGATATTTATAACATTTTTGATTTGAATGGATTTAATGATGAAATTTAATTATAATGTTGACATATGTAAGTAAATTTTATGGATTTAAAATGTGACATTTTACCTACATTTAATAGTAATAAATTACTTCAGTCACGGTCACAATGATGCAATAATGTACTAATGAAAATGTTGCTATTTTTTTACCACTATCTAATTGTATTGATTTGTGAATGTACTGTGGTGTTGCTGGCCTTTCGCTTTGTAAGTTATCGGGATAAGATATTAAACTCTATACCAGCGATTCTTAAATTGGGGATGCAGAAAAATTGATGGCATATCAAAGGTGTACCAAAGGTAAGTTATTAATTTTATTGATACTAAAAAACTGGTCTCCCCGGTTAGCGTAGTTGGTAGCGCGTGCGCCTAGCGATCCGGGGAATGCG
>JAGVSQ010001684.1:0-27860 GCA_022683975.1 Rhyacophila evoluta | reverse complement strand
GTCGTAAAATGTATTTAACAAAGAGACTCAAACATTAAAACTCGACTATCTCAAAGCTAAATTTTTTACTTTAACGTCTTTTGCCAGTAATACGACGATATAAATACAATCGGGTAAAAATTCTGGATAGAAATTTATTTGAAACAAAAAAAATATCTTGGTTAACTTCTTTAGGAATCGTTTGATAAACTAATGTTTAGAAAGTATTGTGTGCTAAGATATACGTGTATGTGTTTATATATTTTTGAAGCAGTAGTAACTAAAAATTATGAAGCTTTACGATATTGTTATAAAGTTAATTTTGTATCGTGTATTTGACAAATACAGACTTATACGTTAGGTAGGGGTCGTAAAACATGTAATCGTTAAAAATTATCAATAAAACAGTATATATTATAGCATTAAATACAGGAAATCCTCAAGTAAAAATAGCATTTTTTATTTCGAAGAATTTTCCGTCATTAAATAAGTTCAACCGAAATAAAACAAACACGTTGAATGACAGGAACACTTAATTCCGCTTGACGGAAATAATGTGTTGCGAACTTTTCGAGAGAAAAAAAACAACAAAAATCGGAATTTCTCAGACATTTTTCATTTGTAAATCAACGGCGGAAAATATGCCTGATCGAATATAAAAATATTATTTTCTGTCAATATGACCCTTCTATGAACAATATTTGTCAACCGTATTGTAATTGACAATCAATTATAATTAGGGTATATTTTTTTTTCATACCAGCTCTACAAATGGAGCATATGAATCTACACAGTCTGACAGACAGTCTACATATGTTAACAGATTATTTTTCACGCAACCGCTACCGGGGAGCCACTATATATATACCTAGAATTTATCTTTATATATAATATATATATATATTATATACCACGTCCGCTCATCGAGCATATAGATCTCCGCAATGTCAAGACGGTTTGACAGATTATTTTTCACTAGAATTGTTTGTCAGATGATTACTCAACCCAATAGGCATCCACCAGTCCTGCATTAAAATCCGACAGATGGGGAATCGAACCCGCATTCCCCGGACTGCTAAGACCTCACACCACCAACTACGCTAGTGGAGAGACAATTATAATTATGTAATAATTGTGACACAATATGGGAATATAACTATTTTCTAATAAATATAATCTAATAACGTGAAAATTATACCGAAATGGCTAGTATAATTTTAATAAATATTATATTATATATTGCTGTATAATTACTTTTTGTATTACATTAAATCCCCTTAAATTATATTTATTATTATAATCGTAAGAACCCAACACTTGAATACCTACTTAAAACATGAGCTATGGACACATTAATAATGGTAGACGTGAAATAAAATAAATAAAAAGTATTCATACATTTTTTTTTCGTATTTCATATTTTTGTAGAAGGTAATGGCCGTAATTATACCATTGTATGAATTCAAACACAGAAACTTTCCATCCTTATAAAGTATTTAGATGTACACATCAAGTAATAAAATTTAGAAGATGCATAAATCAAGTGAATATATGTATATGTGCAGATCATTTTTTAGCTGTTAAGTGAATCAAAACTTAAATTGATCAATTAATAATATCGACGGAATATGAAATTCTTGTGGAAATAAAATAAGGAAAAAAAATGTGGAGAGAAAATATATTAGTTTTTAGTACTACAAACTAATCCTACGATTGCAAATAATAAAATTCAAATTCAAATTGAAGTGTATAAATATCAGATATATTAAAGTTTCAAAATTCAAACTAAATCACTTTTTTGCAAAACTAAAATCACGCAACACAATCATTGTATGTAATTTGAACATGGAAAAACACAACCATATGGTAATATTCCAATCTGTCTTAACACTGATGTAATATAAATTAAACAGTATCATTCGTAAATAAATATTGAACTTTTGAATATTTTAATATCAACGGTATATTTTGTATTAATTGTCTGAAATATTTAAAGCAATTACATCATTGAAATATTGGTTATATTGTCTCTGCAAATACTTTAATAAATATTTAAAAAAAATATACATTTAATATTTTCGCTTATTTTCTCTTCCATTAACCGCCAAGTATGCATACCAAATACGCGGACGTATACTGTGGCGTAACGAACGTATTTTTTGCTGTCGATTTTGATAAAGTATCTTTATATTTAAAAAAAAAATGTAAATGTCCGTCGGTGACTTTTTCTTGCCCCCAAAATTAGACAATTAGACGGGTGCGTGGATATTAATCCACGCACCCGAAAAATGAATTCTAAAATATTGTAAAAAATATATGACTTTGGCAAGCATCAAAATAGCGAGGAAATCCATACCATTTCAATGGGCTAAATTTTGCGAGCGAAAAACGAGACGTTCCAATTAACATTCAATTACGGTCAGCTAGCTAAAAAAATATATCAAAGTTTTGCGCCCCACAGTTAAGGAATCTCTGGCTTAAATAATCATATATAGTATTTCAGTGGTATTTCACAAATTAAAAATTAGTTTTAAGCCGATTTTGAGATTTAATTTCCACTACAATCACTCATTATGGCGGTATTTAACGGTGAACAAAAGCCTGCAAAACACTCTAAGTCGATTCGGGACTAAATTTGCAACTAAAGCCAATTAGTTTAACAAGTTCCTACGACATTTTTTACCAACGTTTAATTCCACGGTACTCGTAAATTATTTTGATAGCGTGCTTGTTACATTAATTTTTATCTAGAACGTGAGAAATAAAGAATATATTTTTCACTCCAGGCAGTGATTAATTTTGTTTTTATTAATGCAAATTAATTCAATGAATTTTTTAAATACAAGAAACATACAAGGATTTTTTTTTATTTTGTCACGCATATTCCATATTAATATTTCCCGACTAAGCTATGAACAAGTTAATGTGAACACGGAGAAGAAAGGATTTTTTTTATTAAAATATTACATTTATTTTCATGTATCTTATATTAATGTAATATATATAAAATAATAATACAGCAACTTATACTTAATAATTTGTTTATTTTACCGAGTAACTCTTTATATTAGATATTATAGTAGAATAATTATTCTATTGTATATCATGATATTCGTTTTTCAATTAAGGTCCATGTAAAATTTGACATTTTATTGAACGACTCCATTTTATTAATTACATATTGTATTTAAATACTATATGGATACACAAGTAATTTTTTTATGACATAGTTTGTATAATTGTTTATCCAACGTTATTTGTAGAAAATTTACTATAAATGGATCTCCGCTTGACAGATTATTTTTCGAAGAATTGCTTATGAGAGACAGTTTTACATTTTCGGGTTTTTAAAAATACGACAGATGTGGAAATCGAACCAGTATTTATCGGATTGCGAGGCGCATACGCATGCCTCAACGCTACCGTGGAAACATATAATATTCCAATGAGATATAAATCCTTGACAATAAAAATTTATTGGACATAATCTATTGTATCTAGAGTAAAATATTTTTTATTGAATATTATTATAATAATATTAAATAAAATTGTATTAGATCAATATTATTACAATAAGATTACGTGTATTTCATTACTTCTTTATCGTTAATAATATTTTTGGTTTAGATATGTTTTTTTACAATTTATATTATACCAGTACGTTATTTAAATACCTTGAGCTTGAAAATATTTAACATGAAATCCAGATTAGCGAACAAAGATCTGTATTATTAAAAAATCTAAGGTTTTATTACAAGAAAACTTTAATTAACAATATTCGGGACTATTAAAAATCATTATTCATTAAAAATTTACATTGTTCTCAATAGATTAATCTTATGGTTCTTTTAGATTTTGAGACAAATTTCATTTTCAAATTACATCCTTAAATAAGCCATTTACAAATTACGATACATTACTTTTCGTAATATACAAGTGAAAATAGAGACGTTAGTTAATCTATGATGACTATTATTATGGCATACACAAGCACCATAATAGAAACCATTAAAACTAAAGGAATCTGCTTAGTAATAATTATATTCATTGTTGTCACAGCGAATAATTTCAACGAGTAGGTAAATTTACATTTGTTTAATTATTTTCTAAGAAAACCAATTATACGTATTTTCTCATTTGAAAGACGTACGGTAAACTATTTGCCTTATCTAAATATTTTTTATTGGATTGCATGATTTTATTGCTAATTTTTTTCTGCTTTCGACAATGAAACCAAATTTTCAAACATAGATTTAAACTTATTGTTCGTCGTTGCATTACATTTATATTTATTGATGATTTTAACTTTTATTTAACACATTTTAATTCCAAAATAATCTCAAATGTAAGTTATTTTGACGCTTAAAAAAAGTAAAATAAATATTCACACATTGTTTCAAACTCACTGAACAATTGTCAATTATGTAAGTCCAGCAATATTATTTAATTGGCTCTGTTATTGTTTAATATTAAGCTCAAATATATAATTTTCATGAGGAGAAATCTGTAATTTTAGATAATAACATCAAGGACATCTTCAAACCAGACAATTAGAGGAGTAATAGCTGAACGAGATAAGGGATGCCACTGAACCCTTAGTCTATTTATTGCCTTGTATTGTAGCAGTTGAAGACAATGCATGCAAGTGAGGGTGGAGTGAAAACTTCGTTAATGATGTAAATGATTCCTCACTTTGGGGCTGGCGGAACGCCTCGGCTCACACTCAAGACACGTTTCATTATGCCACTGAGACTTGATGTCGAAACGTTCTTTGATACGTTCACACTGCTATACAATATTCTAAGTATACACTACACATGTAGAAACTTTAACCGTTTCAATTCTATTTAATTACTTACACATCATAAAACTCATTTTTTTTGCAAATATAATATTTATAATAATGTTAAATTACAGATTATCTACTATATAATGAACAGAATATTTCAACAAATACTTAAAAGGTAAAACATGAAAGTCGTTTTCATATATATAATCATTCTCACTGAGACAATTAA
This sequence comes from Rhyacophila evoluta, assembly GCA_022683975.1. NCBI lineage: Eukaryota > Metazoa > Arthropoda > Insecta > Trichoptera > Rhyacophilidae > Rhyacophila > Rhyacophila evoluta. Next base: position 22,863 of record JAGVSQ010001684.1, on the reverse strand, counting down.
TGTGCTCGACAATCAACAGGCTGTTACATAGTAGGTAACATTTTTATGTCATTAAATTAACTTTTTTTAAAACCATTTTATTATACAATACTTACAACTTTTACATTTAAATATTATTATAAAAAATATTTCATGCGTCTGGTCTTTACAAATTATTATTTGCTTTCCTATTCACTCATCCGTAGATATGAACTATTTGAGTGACTTGATTTTGTCATTTTTAAAAAATATCTTTACAAAAATATGAAGAGCTGTTATATTTATTTTTTTATAAATATTTTGGGTCTACGTATCAGTCGCATATATACGGCGCATTGATGCCAAAAGACGAAACCAGGGATGAAAATAAAAATCTATTTACAAATCGTATGGTTTGTATTTATAAGACTTGAATTCAAACACACGAATAAATTTTGTGCTGGCATATTCGTTTGATAATAAAAAAAATATTTTAATTTAGTACAAAATGTAAAAAAAGATGACTAGAACAAAAGTTTCAACAAAATATGCAAGCTAAAAGATTATATATATTTCGGAAAACAAAATTACAAACCGTTTTTAAAGGACTAGGCCACATATAAAAACCTCAAGTTCGTGCACAAGTTTCTCATTGTTACCACACACCAAAAGCTCGCATGCTATCTAGTTTGTATTGCCAGAAGGTATTCGGAGTGTGAAACAGCATATTAAACATATTTGAAGTATGATCATTAAAATCGGTTACCGCGTGTGTGTATTGTAGAAACAAATATACCACGCACAAGAGGATACTTTGATGGATTAATAACGTAGGATCGTTTCTTTGCATATTGGATTACCTACCGTAAATTTTACCATACCATAAATACTAATTTATTTCATTAATAAATGCCTTTGCAGGAAAAAATTGAAAATGATTTTATGTATTTCATAATTATACTGAGACGATGTTAGTTAGTAATAACACTCAGAAAATATGTTAAGCTTGTACATTGTAGTTTTATACAATAAATATTCTTACTTTTGAATACAAAAATATTTTCGAGCATATGGGAAAAGGCGTGTTTTTTCCCTTTATAGCTCTAATTCAATAAGAACCGAGCCTACGAAGTGGATTCCAGTCCTTAAACAGCAACTTATTAAATATTGACAACATAATTCAAATAAAAACTGTAACTTAACTAAACTTTATACAATATTACTGCATACAACCTTATTACGTATTTGGTATTTAATGTATCGTCTTTTATAATCAAACATGAATAAATTATGTTTTGCGTTAAATTAATCTTTCACACATATTATACAAATCAACTATTATCATTACATACTATACTAAAACAAACTAAATTACACTTGTTACAAATAGCTTGTTCCGATATATTGTAAAATATTTCGCGATTATTCAGGCTGTCTATGGAAAAAGAAACGCATTTTTGACAGTTATTTGTAATCTATTGATATTTATTTTTGAATTTTAAATTAGATTGTTTATACATACTTTTATAATTATTATATTAATTATGTAAAACACGTCGGATATAAATAATTTTATGGATACGGAGTGTATATTATTTCGCAAATAAAGTAAATAAAGTTAGTTTTTCAAAGTAATTTATTCTCCGTAAAAGCTTTTGTTTGAAAGCTTCCATATACCTTTATGAACACTATACAGATGTCAGTGTGATGCAAATTATTTGCTGACACGCATGTTAATCGTCACATAGCATGAAGTTTCCGTGGAACCTATATGTAGGTTACCTGCTACATGATAACATTAAGTATTTGTTGCTAAGTCTAATATAATAACAAAGAACACATCACGCAAGTTCTTACCTAGACCACCTCATTATTTCTCATTAACATTAATATCTTACGCCAGTAAGTAGACCCTTACATATTTAACTGTCAGGCAAATGTCTGCCGAAGACGTATTTCAAAGTTTTAACGTACCACCTTCGCCGAACTTTTCTCATAAAATTTGATAGCATAATATCGCCGTTGAAGGACAGAAAATTATTTTGTATTAAATAATAAGCATCGTTTTGGTTACATCTGTATCCTATAAAACTACATTATTTTACAATCATATCATAAAGAATTAAAAATAATAATATTATAATATTCTTCCTCTTCTTATACCATGTTTGCTCCCAAAGCGGAGCATATGAATCTACACAGTGTGAAGATATCCACTCTGAGAGTGGAGTATATGGACCTCCGCAATGTGAAGACATCTTGACAGATTATTTTTTATGAGAATTGTTTGTTAGACAATTCCTAAATTTAATTGGATTTTCAAATACGACAGATGAGGAATCGAGTCCGCATTCCCTGAACTGCTGGCGCGCACGCACCGGGAAGACATGAAATGATTTTACACTATCAAAAACATAAGCTCGATTATAATTTACAAATATATACATAAATTCTATAGATGTAGAAAAAATAAAAGAAACTTCAACTCACACAAAGTACTTAGAGGTTCCCAAAATATAAAATATTGATAAAAAACTAAACCTTTTCAATGTAAAAAAATCATCAATCAAATTGTTGTACGTGTATTATATATCTAATAAGTCTTTATACTACAATAATAATGAAACTTAATTTCATCATAAAAGTGTGTAAAAATATGTTGTCTTTACTCACTTCTTTCTCCAATTTAAGATTGGTATGAATATATATCACTGGTGGAAAACTTAAAATATTATCTTTCACGGTAGTAAGAGGTCACCTAATTTCTTGATATTTTATTGTGGGCAAATTTAATATTTTTTGAATTTTTTCATGACATACAAATACTATCCTTATATTGTAGTATGAAATTGTCGGATATCAAATAAGAAAACCTCAAGCCGTTATGTATAGATAAATACATATCGGTTTTTAATAAAAACTAATATTGGTAAACACTGATCAAATTTACATAAATGTGACACCTCTACTGTTTAATGTATTTGAATATTATACTGTGCAATACTCACGCTAACCGTATCAAGCCATTAGTTCCATGCATACGAATATGTATATCCACATACATTACAGCTTAGAACACCGGTTTGAGTAAATAACATTTTCTTAAATAAACTACGCGGCAAAATGTGTCGCTTGAAAGTGGAATGTCAAATTAAATATTTATCAACTTGTTGCTATGTGATATCTCTCGTTTGAAGTTGTGGAGGCTTTTTAATGATGTCTTCATAAATCGCCCATGGAATTCTAACACGAGATACCCAATCCAAAAGGATTCATAAGTGTGGTTTTACGTTGACACATAATGGACTAAGAACTTTTTTGTTTTATAATCTTCGTTTTCTTTTTATATATTTGCTGCCAAAGTGAATCGTGTGGATACCATATCCTCTTCATGAATACATATTTCTCACCAGAATGCTTTCATTCAACCAGTCCATAGCAGCACTTGGCTCCACAAAATATATTATCTATTATTTGCAGGAAATCAGGTCAGCTTGAAGACTAAGCGAATCAGCTTGAGACTTTCTTCAGGTAATCCCAGCACGTGACTAAACCATATCCACCTAGTTTTCTCAAATCCTCATTTCAAATGTGGACATGCGGTCATATCCCAGAATTTAATGCAAGCATTTCTTCTCAAAACATCCTATATGATTTCTCGTAGGTTTTTTCAAATGTCATGGTCAACTGAATCGTAAATATACACTGTCAAAATGCATTCAATTAAATGCCACCTATCGCTTTTAATAACGTTTAATTTCTACGCATAATTTGTTTGAAAATTTATGATCTTTTCAAGAAATCAGGCTTAATTTTTTACTTAAAATTATTTTAGCCGATAGTACTTACTGTTCTAGATATAATATTATTCTAATAATAATATTATACTATAAGATTTACATAAATGATAAAATATGTTGATTATTATTGTTATATCGTTTAGTTATTATTTTAATACAATAGTGCTTTACAATAAACGATAAAATATACTTCATTTAATACAACACTCAATATTAATTCAATTGATCTAAGTCGTGTAAAGTACTTATAATATAATTCAAAACAATATGCAGGTTATACTACTAGCAAGAAAAAACGACGTCTTCACACGCGATATTTATAAAACATTATTATTTTGCTTAATCTTGTAACATTTTTAAATGTCATATTTGCATTTTATAAACCTCAAGCAAACCCTTAAAGAAAAATTAACTTACAGTGAACCAGTAACTGGAATTAATTTCATTAAAACCTTAAAGACCGTTTAGATTATATTGAAGTTTTAAAATAATACGATATGTGAAGGTATCGCACGTTTTCGATTAGTGGTGAAAGTAATACTATAGAATTTTGGTCAATTAAATGAAAACTTATATCCGGTATACGAAAGCGACTTAGCATAGAACGGAAAATTAGTGGTAATATATCATAAAATATGAAACCTCTTTCCCTGTCAGTTTATATAGTACACAATGTACGTTTTTAAAAGTGAGGTCACCTGAAACAAAAGCGAATGATACAACATCTCTACAAATATAAATTTATACGTAAATTTGAAATCCAGCGTATATTGAATATAACTTACGTGTATGTACAGGCTATGGAATTTATGAGATTCGTAAAGTTTAGTTTGACATTTTGGAAATGATGTTTTACCAGTAAGAATAACAGTAATATTTCCAAAAGGGTAAAGTGATCGATTTTGCGTGTCACTATTCCTCGCCGTAAGTTTTGTATTCGAGTAAAATATTTGTTTCTGTAGGAAGAAATAGAAAAATGGTATTCCCCTAATAATGCGTGTGGAATACTGAATCTGCAAAAACATGATCAGATTTTTTTATTCTACTGCTATGAAAAAACACACACGCAAAAGAATTATTTCTTAATCTTCATTGTGTAACCATTATTCCATATACCGATAGAATATCAGTTAATATCATTACTATATTGAGTGATATAATCACTTAGTTATATTATAGATAATTAAAAATAGTAATGGATTAGGAATAAGTGTTTTTTTTATTATTTAAAAGCTATTCCCCTAATAATAAACATGATTTGAATGGTATTTAAAGAAAAAAACACCAAGCTGTAATATGATATGAAGTGTAAAATAATGTACATTTATTTTGCTGTGAAATTTATTTCTTTTATAAATGTAATATTGACACAAACTACATAATTATAAAACCTATACGTTGTAATACGGACAGCCACTTTAATAGTAACCTTATTAAGACGTCATTTATTAACTTTATATACGCACATAACTGTGACCGTGTATACAAAATACTTATTCATAAATTATTTTAAGTATAGTATTGAATAATTTGAGAACAAAAAAAATTGAAAAAAGCTCACTCCCGCCTTTATTGTAGCGAAATTCAATATTATTTTTTCAAAAAAACACAGTGTAAAATTTGGAATAATACATTACTTATGAGGACAGATTGCAGGCAATTTGTTCGATTCTTATTTGATGAGAGAAAGAGTCAAGCTCGTTATTTGAATAAAAAAACATATGATTGATCTAGCTCAATGCAACTTCACTACTGTAACTACATGATAATTTAAGCGTAGATATAAACGACTTCCTTTAAATTTTCTATAGAAAAACTGTTAAAAATTCAGTTGTTATCAAAAGGCCCTATTAAGTGTAACGCGCCAGATTTTTGCTATAGTAGGTCGCTCACTTTACTTTTAGATAGTTTCTTTTTTATTTGTGGTGACACATTGCTGTATTGTACTCATTGTCATGACTACACAAAGAAAACAAACAATGTAGGTAGGTATCCAGTTTGCAAACCACACTCTTTCCGTAGAATATTCTGCAATGTCATCCCCAAATCGCTCAATGGCGACGTAAACGACAGCTAATGATCCCTTAGTCTCGTCAGAATAAGATATCCAGTGAACAAGAAAAACTCCCATTCATCATTATAACGTCCAGCACTTTGGTATTAAATAAGCTTTCTAGTTGTAGTAAAGCGCCAAAGTAAGACATAAGAAAAAGCTTCTCACAACGTTGTAACGTATTTTATAATATATTGTCTCAGATCTAATACCTACGGTCATCACGGTATTCAACTAAATACACTCGTAAATTTATTGCTGCTTACCTTGCAAAATATTTTAATTACTCTTAATAAACGACTTTATGAGACTAATAGTGAAATTTGATAATTTTACTATCGTTGTATTCATGTCCATATACACTAAATATTTTCCATTTGATTTGCCATGTTCTTGTTATAGGTATGTGAAGCATATTAATCTCTACATTACAAAAATTCATATATAATTTTCATGAGAATTTGGTTATCATTTACGCAGTTAAGGGATTTGAACTCATGCAGGCGGTATTTACCGACTCAAAGCATTCGACCTTATTTGTTTGACAAATTATTTGGTAGTGGGTTCATAGATTTATCGTTTCTTGCTTAGAAACTCCATGTGGTGGCTGTATGCTCCGTTGAGGAAGCGGAAATGAACAAATAAAATAATACTATCATTAATTAGAATCAGATAAAATATCTTTATTGTAAAATATACTTCACCTACTACCATTAGTAAATATTTTTCGTTGAGTTGAAATGTTTGTGACAGTAAATCTCGTTTCTGTCAATTTTTTTTCAATCATATCTAGTAAGTAGAATCATGTTCTGAGTAATTATAATTGAAAGTGAAATAAAAATGCTGTCTTGTCGAAGTATTAATTCTATACGTATCGGTTCAACATATTTTTAGTGACTTGTTTCAATTAAATATGGTTATTGAAGCAAGGCAATTTAATGATCGTAACAGTAATTTTTAATTCTTTGGCGTTCATGTTCGTTCACTTTGTTTGTCACTTGTATATTTCTCAGAGCATCAGTTCATCTTAAATGTTATACTGATTATCAAAATATTAAAAATTTTCCGTTATTAGTTAAAAGTATGAAAAAGTACGTCTTGTAAGTTTATACTAATTTAACATTAAATATATTTTATATGCGTCGTGCATCAGTTGTACATACACGTTTTTCAATGTTTTTGAATATCCAAAATGCTTGTATTTTTATCAATTAAATGTTTTCTCCCAATGTAAAATAAAATTTACGTTGTTGTATTCTAATAAAATTATTCTGGCCTCTAAAATATGCTCGAAACACCAATCGATAACCACTTAATAAAATACAAAAATCAATAAAATTGTCAACACTTATTTTGTAATAACCATAATTTGTAACAATCACCTCCATCGTATCTAAAATACTTCTCCATATCTAAAAAAGTAGTTTCCAAAATGTCATTGAAGTTATAGTATTAATAATTAAGATATTTTATTCTTTATGCTATTGTTATTTAACGTTGATAATTTTAACTTACAATGACGGTTTCTACACGTTTTCTTATGTAATATGTAATACCATAATCACAAAATCTACCATATAGGTTTTAAAAATTTACATTTACTCTAATATTCACAGACGTATTTTTGATATCGTATCATAATGAACATATTGCTTTTTTACGTGCCGTAGTTGCGCTCCGTAGTTATATTCTTGCTTGTAGTGTCCATGGTACTTTGCATTTTTATTACATCATTCAGTTTAAGCTTTCATCATTTTGAGCCTGTAGGGTTAACACCCAAAGCATTACTTTATAAAAGCCAAGCATGCCTCACACAACAAATAGAGCCTTCCTTTTTCATACCCTTACGGCTGACAGGATATTGGGTGCTACTTTCACAACACAATACTTCTTAGTAATACAATAAGAGTTGAATGTAGGCTCATAAAAATACATGAGTGCTTTTTGTGTAGTCAAATAGTTAATATCATTTTGAGCTTGAAATGCATAGCCGAATCTTTATTTTTCTTATTACATTATTCTTTATTACAAATCTATCCTCTATCTAATAATAACGTAAAACATAAGTTGACTGTTTTAAAATTATAGCTGAAAAAATAGTAGCATTCAACTTTCTTTCGATATTTTTCTTTTTTAAATAATGTTCGACCAGTAAACTGAATAAACATGCGTATTTACAGTTACGTAAATGATTTGTATACGCTCATGATCTTAATTATAATTCATGAATGTCTTAAAGTTGAATTATTTATGTTGGTACATATAACTGACGTCAGATTATTAAGTGAGTGTTTTGGTGCCGAAAACCGTGGGTTCAAATACCGCAGCTGTATTTGGATTTTTTATATATCAAAGATGCAGGACTGGATATCAAATAACTTTAACTAAGCAATTGACTGACTATTTATTCTCGTAACAAAACAAACTTTCAAACCCAATTTTCAATCAGTAAATATTCAATTAATTAATCCATTTTCGAAAAAAATATTTTAAATAAATAATTTTCATACTAGTATATTTTTTTAAATGTTACAAATTAATTATTAATTTTCTAGCACTTAATCAATATATAGATATTTATCATTAGATAGTTCTCATGTTATACAAAAATACAATAAAATGAAAACGTAAATACGTGTAAAATAAAATATTATAATAATGTTTAAAAGTTTTTGGTTATAAATAAAATAATAATTTTACAAGCTTCGATTTTGGGATAATATTAGGTTAGTGTTACTAATTTGCTAATTATTTAATAAGTAAACACTTGATTTTGATATACTGCTAAGGTGAATAAATTAATGATAAATTGGTGAAACTTATTTCAATATGAAAAGCGTATCATGTTTTAGTATTAAAAGCTTTGAGTATAATCACATATGCTCATAATATGAAATGTGCGTGCTTTCCGTATCAACATAGTAGTAAAGTTATACTGAATAATGAATAGAGGGATATGAACAAGGTATGTACACATAACAGGTTTTGAAGTATTTTGCAAAGATTCTACTCTGCCAAAACAGTGTTTTAGTAAAATCCTGACTTTTTACTCGCCTGAACGAATGATTCTTTTGAAAAGTCTTTTCAGCATAATTATCTACACACTGTAATAATTAAATTATACTATTAAATATAAAAAATTAACGTAATATAATCATATTTTAACTCAGTTAAATCTTTGAACTGCATAAAAAATGATCCTGTATATTTTATATTTCCACTAAAAAAGTTATAGCTAGTAAAAATTTAAACAAAAATTTACTAAAAAATTCCGGGGAATTTTGTTTTTTCAACTCGGTGCTGGTGACTTGTGCTTCTTTTACACAGTGAGAAATCCGTAATTGTATTGAAATTAATAATATAATGAAATTCATTTATACTAGAACATAATGTGGTTAAAAATAACACTTTGTCATAAATTTAAAAAAATATATATTTAATTATAGTTTCAATTTGTGTTTAAATTATTTTTGGCATGCTATTAACCACGAATGTGATGATATTTATAACATTTTGCATAAACCATACCAACACATTTACAATAATGAGGTTAGAAAAACACTAACACACAGGAAATTAAATGCTGATGCTTAAAATTACAATGCTTCATTGACAATTACCGTTTTGGTGTAAAAATTTGAAATATTTTTCAATTTCAATCATAATATATAAACAAGAATAACTGAGGGCATTGATAAAAACGGAAACATATCTGTGGGGAAATACATGCATACTCTGAGCTTTATTACATAATTATATACCACAAGAGGAATTTAATACTTGTGCTATTTCAATATTCCAAATGTTTCCTTGAATAGAAACGTTGTATTATATTTAATTTCGTTGTTTAATACATAGAACGTTTCGACTTACTGTGAAAATACTAACTGAAAACCATTTGGAAGTTTGTTCTTATTAAAACACATTATTTAAGCAAGTTTACATATCCGAGGTATGAAGATATTAACTAGGAGGGTTAAGCCAACCACAAAGGTTCGTAATTCGGAGACAAGTTGGCGCTATAGTCGAGCTTTACTGTGATCGTTTAAAGCTTACGTAAAACGTGGATGGCTTGTTGCAATTTAGTAAGTTCTAACACGTTTGGTTGCGTTTCTCCATTTGTGTTTATAGATATCATAACTTGTAAATTAATTTTCTCAAATGTATTTCATTGCGTATTGTTATTCACATATTTAAATTGTGTGTTAATTTAATATTCTGTGATAAATAATGGAAGAACTTTTTAGCTAATGAAGAAAAGATTTAACATATTCTAATAGAATATAAATAACGTAATGATACGAAATAGTTCACTATCGTTGTATTCATTATACGAGATTTTTCATTATAACAATATCAGATTTATAAAGATGAGAGGTGTGAGAATGACTCTTCTTAAATAGGTTTGTTTAACCGAGCTTAGTTATATTAGGAATCATCCACACTTCAATCCAGCCAGTCAGCCAGGATCTTATAAAGCTACACTTAAATACAAATAATTTAAGTTTATTATAAAACAGTGGGCATAACAGAAATGTAAATGTGAAGAATGACAGAAGAGTAAAGTAATTAAAAAAAAAAAAAAAGATCTCTAATTGTAAAATATTGATAGATAGATTCGAGATGGATTTATAAAAAGAGTTTTTAATGGAGAAGTATTTCAATAGAAATTGAAATCAATTTAAGGGTATAACATAAAAATTAAGCGAAGATCTGATAATTTAATATTGCTAGTACATAGTTTTAAAAATTGACGAAAATTTGTTACATTAAAATCCAAAATCAAAGCCCACTCGTATGGTAAAACTTGAAATAATAAATCAAAAAAACGCTTTACAATATATATTATACTTATATTATACTTCTTGTAATGGTAATATAAAGGATGTATTTATCACGTTTTCTTTTATCGTTACCGATTAGTGTCTGTCCAGAAAACTAAGTGGACTAAGTGCATTCCTTATTTATATTTCACCCGAAAAATCAGACATGGTCTTACCTCATGTCATTAATCTGTCATTTATTAGAATTAATCATCAAAAAATTATGAGAAAATCATGATTGTTATATTTATTACTAGACAATGTGATTACGTAGAGTAGAATTTTAGTAAAACTTTTTTGATTCAATAGTCGAAATGGAAGTTAGTATCGAAGTAGGTTTAGAGTCATATTTTTCACCAAAGTTAGTTAAGTTAATAAAAAATATTATCGAATAGATATTATAATAGAATTTTAAAAACGGGTAGATTATTTTACTATCGACGTAAAAAAATCTGAAATTTTGGTACAGTAACTTTTTTCTTCGTCTGCTCTAACTTGGGATAAAACATAATATAAAATATAAAAAAGACATATTACGAAATATGATTATAGCTACTTGAGGCATTGTTTAAAAACCAGACAAATTATATTAGGACAATACCTAATTAACTCAGTATTTCTGAACTGAAATAAGGCGCAAAAATGTCAGAAAGTTTAATTACTTAACTTTTTATCATGCCGGGAAATGCAAACGTAACGACCTATTATTACTTAAAGAACTTTTGGTACCAAAAAAAGTTTCACCAAAATATTGAAACACGAAGTATTTATCGTTCAATCTAGATTTATTAGACTGATATATTTTAATTATATCATGACGATTCGGGTGAGAACCGGTCGACGTGGCAACATTGTATAAAAATCACTACTCTTTGACGGGTGTAAATATAGTGTCACAAGTTATTATTGATTGCCCGAAACCACCCATTTATTTAGGTTGCAAAAGTGTGACACTCGTTTTATTTATAAAAATCAAAGTGTTTTGCTCAACGCTAAAGCATATAATAATAAGTACGAAGCGCAGTTTACAAAACTGAAAAATGAGCATTTTTGCCTTGCGGAAAGCATTGCTTAACGGCTTGGGACTATGTATGATGTTGTTCATATGAAATACATTTATAGCTATAGATTTTATTGCTTTTTTTGTGGTGTATTCAAAAATCACTGAGCAACAAAATACTTATGTACATGTCAGCTCTCGACTTAGGACCATTCAAATTTAAATAAAGCACGATTTGCATGAATTATAAAAAAAGATAAAATTAAAATTTGGATATAAATTATTTTGTTTAAAGCGTATTTTAAACTTACATAAATATATGATAATTTTTCTCTTTTATTTATGCTGTTTTTATTATTTTTTTAATTTTTATTTAAAGAGTCTGATAAATAACTACATATTGATATTACAAATAATAGATGATGAATTAAACGTGAGTTTTTTCAATGTGATAAAAGTGTGAGATATGAAGTTATAGATTGAGGTTGAATATAAAACCATTTAACGGAAAAAAAAAATTTAAATGCATTTTGACTTAAGACCAAGGCCGCGGGACGTAGACCCATAGTAAGCCGATAAATTACTGAAATATGTATCGTTATGGATGTTATGATGTGTAGTTTAAATAGTAAAATATGTTTGAAGACATATTTCCATGTAAATTGGGTTATTTAATAATTATTTAAACATTGGTCACATATGAGTTTGTGTACTCTGAATCTGGTTATACTGTATGCAACGAAAGTCAATACCAGTAGACGGGGTTATAGCTGTTATCCCTACTGCAAACTGTGCGATCTCGAGTTTGTAGATGATGCTGTCATATTGAACTACTCAACAGAGGGTATTAGAGAGATTTTCAAAAAGCTTCAAGCAAATTTGTCTTGTATTGGGTATACAAATCAATGTAAAAAAGATGACAGTAATTCTTGAAGGCATCAGGTTGTTCGTATGCTCCACTTAGGGAACGAGTATGGAAAGAGAAGAATCATCTACTGATTATTACCCTTTTTATTTATTTTATTATTTTCAACATAAACTAAACAAATCTTTATAAACACGAAAGCAATTCCAAACATCCCAAACATCCCAAACAATGAGATTATGCTTGCGGAACTGTATCTTTCCAATTTTATTTCCGAGTTTTTATACACGATATTTATGGTGTTTTTGAATTTTTACCTGCAAGTTGGTTGTAAGAAAAAGAGTATCATATTTCGTTAGTGCAATAGAATTTTCTGCTTCATATCCTACATAATATTAAATTTATATTTCCTTCCTTTGCAGTATTCTAAAAATACTTAAAATACCGAAAAAGCCTTAAAAAGCATTGAAATTAAACTTTAAAAAAAATTTTACTTGAAGAAAATATGTTTTTTACTTTAAATTACACAATTCACACAGATGTTATTGTCGATTCGTGTCATTTGATTTATACAATTCTGCACTTATGCAAGCAATATATTTTGCAGTTCCTCATTTATTGGACATATACATATGTTTTCAATATTCAATGCCTGACAAATGAAATAAATATAATATAAATACACAATACAATATCAAAATTTATGAAAACTAAAATCTTGCAAAACTTTTTTGAAGAATCAAGTGTAAACTTCAAAAACGTAAAGCAGTCTTTGCTTTGAGTATACTTGAAATTTTAAGCGGTATTTATACGCTTTTTGATATATGTAATTATAATATAATTTACTTTATATAAAATTAGAAGTAATTGACATCTTTAACATAAATACTAAGCAAAGTAATTTTAATTACATACCTTCTAAAGAAATAAAAATATAAATAGAGTACATTGTATATTATCTATTATGGAATAAAACGGATTGTTGTGTGGAAGAGATTAAGCTAGTTGCGGTAACGTTTTAACCAAACTAGATAACAAGGGGTAGAATGTGACTATCAAAACAACCACCACTCGAAACTCTATCCACGTAGTTTTGGTAACAAACTTACGAATTTTCACATTATTTGCACAGTATCAGAAAATATATATTTTTTAATACTGTTAAGCTAAATAAAGTACATGTAGAAGGATAAGTAAATCATTGGTTAGGCATAGAAAAACCATATATCCACGCGTAGGGCATTAGATATACATTATTACAATATCATTTGGATATGATGGATAACTATTTGCTTTGTTATAAGTATCGCTGCTCAGTCTTAAAAATTATCGATATTATATGCCTCGGTGAGTTGTAATTGCAATTATAGTGTGAAAATATAGTTAATACATTCATTTAACCTATATAACTATTCTTTGGCATTATTTCTCTCTTGTAAAAGGATAAATAGTTTTTAACATTGACGATAACTTTACATTGTAAGTATACTCGTATAGCTTTTGAAATTATTGTAAATTACAAACATTTCACATCGGAGATTGCTTTACGGAGATGAAATATTGTTTTTCAATAATCTATCGTATCGATCTATCTGATTTCCCATCACATGATTTACATTCGTTTTCCTTTTGTCTGTCTCATTAATTCCTTATTTTAAGACATTGTAATGTAACGGCATAGTATTTGCTTAAATAATTTAAACGTAATAAATAGACAGAATAAACATTAGGAAAACTTTTAAGAACATAATTCGATATAATTAAATATTTTATCTCGTGAAGATTATGTAAATATCGAAGGTCTCATGATGTTAAATGTCAAAAAAGTTTCTGGAAATTAATGATAAAAAAAATAAAGAAGATTTTCAATCAATTAAAATAATTATAAAATATATAATACAAGTACTCGTATATGATTCGAATACAAATATATTACATAATATTCCAAAGTGACAATACCGTCATAAATAATTTTCTTCGTCAAGTGTACAGTATAATGTACTACTTGAGTTATAATTACATTAAAAATAACTTTGCAAAGCTAAACATTATAATATATTATACTCTACGATTTAGACGAAAATAATAATATTTTTAATATGAAATGAATACTTTGCTAGCTTTATTCTTCAAAGCTCAAAGCTGGTATTATATGGAATGTATACGTCTACTTTCAGTGATGCAAATCGTAGGTAGAGTTTGTCTTTTTGTTTTATTTATACAAAGTGGGAGTATGAACTATTGTATTACATGCTTGCTTTTCTTTTGTATACAATAGCAACATACTTAGATATTGTATTTCACTTTCAGTAATCTTATAAAATATATTCAGTCAAAATGTTATAAATTAAGTCAAAATAATTTGTTGTTTGTCGTAAAAACACTAATAAATACCTCTATTCAAAATTCTGAATGGCATTTTTTTTAATTTTTCAAGTTCAAGTTCTTATAAGCACATTATTTATATGTTTAAGGATTTCACAAAATTTCTTAACTGACGTAATGTATACGGTAATTAAAGATAAAAAATAAAAACCACTATGGCTTAGTACATTTGATGCATTAAAAAAATCATTCACATCGTTATACATTTAAGTTTTTTGCGTTTATTGTTGTTATTCACCTTATCCAATCAAATAAAAACAATTTATTTGCACTTAAAATTGAAATGACGTAGATACACTGAATGTCCAATTTAATATATTGAATAATTTTAATGAGAATACGAGTATGTTCTCATGATACATCATACATCATTTTCAGCAAATGAATATTATTTCCCGTATTGTTATTGTTATACCGTTTTATACATTTCAAGTAATGTATATTCAGTATATTAATTTATTGAATGCTTATTTCACATATACGATATTGAATCGATACAAGTAAAGAATAATAGCGCATTTCATTATCTAATGGTTATATTGAAGTTTATACATTGAATATTGTTAGGGAATATTAAAGTGTTTTAAAAATGTATCAATGGTGGTAAACCGTTATGGGATTTTTCTACCCCATGTTGTCAGAACCGCTAAGGTGTGGATGTTTTACGATATAAAATATCATAAAAGGTAATGCGGAATTTGTATTTTGGTGACGTGTGAAAATAATACGAAGTAATGGTCCTTATCGTATTTTTCAGAAGTCACATGCTCAATTTTCCAAGACGTGGATGAACAAAGCGGCTGCAAAATGTCGTTATATCGCTAGTTTTATGGGTCCTCATTATGTATTCAATAAATATAGTCGATATATTCTACAGGCACAGATAGCTACGTCGCATGTCAACGGTTTACTTCGAAAATCTTCTATGTCTAAATTACTAAACTTTTCAGGCAAAAATACCTCTATTATAGTGGTATTCAACCGAATCGTGTGAACAGCTTGTTAAGTCGGTGATATACAAATCACGCTTCGTCTTACTTTTAACTCAAATAGAAATTCACAAAGTGACTTAAAATATTTCAATAAAAAAATACCTGCGCTTTCTTTTCTATATCATCATTTCTACTGTGCGGATACAAATAAATCATAACTTAGGCATCAAACTTTTATATCGATTGTCATTAATTCAACACATGGTTATAAAAATATTACATATAGAAATGAAATAGAGCATTTACTTTGCCTGGGATAAATTAGTTTGGATTCAATCTTCTTGCAATATATTCGCTATTAATATTTTGTACCATTTTCATTTTAAATTTGAAGAATGTGAGTGTCAAAATTTTAAAAATCTTGAAATATTTTTTACAAAAACTGTCAGCCAATTGCACCATCAATTAACCATTCCGTTTTATACCTTTGGAGTTTAAAAACATCCTTTGTGGGTATACGAATAAAATAACAACTTCCGGTACCTAAGCGCGCGTTTGACACTCCGCGGCCAGAGGATTATTACAAAAACAAAACGTGAAATACATCCAGATGGTTGAACTTTAATCAGGATCCCCAGTAACCTAAATACTACAGCCACTACGAAATACTATAAGCCAGGCTATTAAATACGGTGAGGTAAGGTTGTCTTTTTAATTATGGATCCAATCAAATAATAAACTTGGATAGACAATTACTTTTGTCATTTCAAACTGCGAGTAGACATTAGGCTGCTAATATTTTGATTTGACGTGATATTTAACTTTGCGCATAATTTTGTTTCATACCACTTAAGTTATATTTAATTTCATACATGCTATTATATAAAACAATTAAGCGGCTACATTTACATACCGCTGTGGTTTTATTATATTTATCGGACAAAATACCATTTAAAAGAAACAAAACTTTTTCTTTCTTTTCCTAGAGTTTTATGTCCCACAACTTAACAGCTTGCTTTTAATCTACCAGTGAGTAAAAAGTTTTTATAACTCCGTATTTACTACATTAATAATAATATATTTATTTTTAGAATTTTTTTATTTATCACTGCTAGATGGAGACGTTTTCCATTGTATTTCTCTTGTCTCAAGTATAACAAATTATACAGTGTGATTACTGACAAAATAGCGTCGAATTATCTATCATTGATCTAACGGCGAAGGGGTATACTTTATAGCTGTTTTATACGCCTTGAGTTTATACTGAATAACAAAAATAATCGGTTACAAAATAAATATATTTTAAATAAAGCTTGTGCTATAACTGAAATTAATAGTCCAATGATCAGGTAACATTGAAAGCTTGGAAATGAATGCGTGATGAATGGATCAAGGCAATATTGAAATGAAAATATGGAAGTTTCGTTTGAAAATATTTGAGAGCTTTTTTCGCTTTCACTGGAAGTCATCATACATCAAACGTATTTTCCTGCTAAGAAAACCTGAAGAATGAAAAACGCGGACGTATTTATATTTGTAACTGAAGTTTGTTTACGTCAAACGTATAACCTATGTACTTCTAACATTCAAATACATATTTTTCTAATCAATATATAAGCCAATAAGGTTTTTTTTTCAATGCGTTGGTATCATTTATAATTTTAAAAAGTCATTAAAATTTACCCATTCACTTTCGTCTTGTCCATCAGTCCAATGTATAAAGCACATATGATGAATGATATTCTGTGAATCTATTCGATAATATGTTAGAATGAAAAATGAAATATTAAAAATAAATAACGATGCATATATAAGATATCACCAGAATTATCATGATAAATCTTGATAATATACGACTAGCGTGGAATTTATATTTTTGTAAACATATGTCCTTAACTATTCGTATTGAGAGATGCTCAAATGAGAAAACTGAGTTATGAATTTTGATCTGGATAAATAAAGTATTTTATAATAAATTACCTAGTACGTTGTAAATTTTCTAACCAACTCTGACAGTTTCAAATGTTATAAAAGGCTCCAAGTTGAAATATAAAAATAATCTTTAGCACTTTTCACGCAACAAATTTCTATCTCGATAATTATTTTACGTCACTTTCCAATGTAAGATAAAAACACCTGCCTTTTGTTCTCCTTCTTACCCAACAAATCTCCCCTAAGAGGCCACGGCTCGCCCTCTGTAACTCTCAAACACGTGACTCAGATTAAGATAACGGGCCTTCCTCTCGATTTCGCTTCGACCGTAGATGGATAAACATAATTCACTGACGTATTACAAGTAGATGGAATAAGTTAAAATAAAAATCAACCATGCCAACCCGCAGACGTAAAGTCACTCCCTTTGTTCGACCGTTCATCATAATGCTGATTGCCACATGAAATCATTGCTAAATGATGCTTGTGGCTACGCAGATAAGCCGCATGAAGTTATTTTAGCATACATTTTCATACCATTCTATGATGCATTGATTAAAAAATATCTTCATACAACATAAATCTATGAAATACAATACTTTTTGAGACGGAAATAATAAATTTAGCAAATTTATTTAACCATTACGCTATTCACCACCACATCCGTTACGAATGAAAAACATATGAATATCCATAATTTGAAAACTTATTTTCTTTGGTTGATCATTGAACACATTTTTATACAGCTATTAATTATCATTATCAACTTATAACCTCTATTTATAAAATACTCGTGCTTCTTAAGTTGGTCATCGAGACGAATCTTAACAACTTTAATAATAGCAAATAAAAAACAATTCAAAGAAGTCACGCAAACTATGGGATAGTAAGGAATAAATAACCTACGTAAGAAGTGTTGGTTTAAATAAAATCTCACATTATAGAAGTCGTAAAATGATTAATAAAAGAAATCGCAGGAAAATGGGTGGGTAAAAAAAAATACCTATAATAAAAATAGTTTGTGGCATTCACTCGCGTATTATATTGGTTCTTACTTAATAAATATTAGCATATTGGCTCCTGATTATTAATCACATCATTTTTACAACTGCGCCGATAGCAAAGTTTGAATAATTTATTGGTTTTTACTGACTAAAAGATTGGTACCAGGCCTAAACGGTGTATATGTATATGTGAAAAAATAATAAGGGTTTTTTATTTCTCGAATAAAATACTGAATCTGACTTGCGTGCATAACTGTCATTTTAATAGGCGCATTGCTAGCAAAGTAAAATTATATTTGTCTGTATATTACATATGTTGAGATATTTTCGCGAATACAATTATTTATATTATATTGCCACATTATTCTTAGGAATTGATTACTTTTTCTATTCATATCTTCGTCCTTTTTTCCTTCAACACTAACTCAGGCATGTAAATGCTACTTAATTTAAATGGAATATGGTAAACAAGTATATGCATTTGGTTTCGGTAGCCACTAAAATAGCAAATTCTATACTTATTTGTATGTATTATCTAAGTTTACAATATCAATACTACGTTTTCGATAGTATTGGTGGTTGTGAGACGGCCGATGTTTATGACAAGCATGTCAAATATATTCGAGAGTACTTTAAAACACTGCAAACACTTTCTATTGTTCTCATTCGAAACAGATGAACGTGATTTATTTTGAAATAATGCCCGCTCCTATTAAATGGACCTAGATATGACGTATAGTATTTTGTCTATTTACTCTATTATAGATTAATGACGCACGTATTATAATATATTCAGAAAATTAATCAGCGACTGATAAATATCAAGTCAGACAAATAGTTATTGACCAATTGCATGATAAAAAGTATCGATTGCTATACAATAATTTATTTCACATTATAAAATATTGATTAAATTCTTTTCCATATTTACGTTGAATACTGTAAGTAAAGTAATGATATTTAGAAGAAATCAAATATAAGAACAGACCAGACAGCTACGTATTATGTTCAAAATTATTCAGTGATGATGGAATTGGCTTCGTTACATGCTGCTGGTGCTTCTAATTAGCCTGAATCCTGTTTGCCTGTACTTCTGACCAGTGAAAATTCGACATCTAATCCCCATGATTTACTTGACGAAGTTGAAAAATACTGACATGATCCTGGAGGATACAAAGCGACTAGCGTATGAATTTTCAGAAAGTCCCAATGAAGAGAAAAAACTATGAATTGAAAAGAAAAAAAAAAGTTATTTGAATCACACCACTTCTAATATATAAATATTCTTTGTTAAGCTGTGGTGTTTTAATGTAAATAAGGAATATACACTCTTTACGAAAATACTATCACGACGCCTATACAATAAAATATTTGAATCCAAAACATATTTTGAGAAAATACAAGTTATAATATGTTACATTTTTAAAGTGATACAGAAATTCAGCCTTGCATTTTTGATTTTTTGTAAATACATATATTATTATACTAATAGATACTTCATTACTGTAATATGGCAAGTTGTTCTGCATGTCTATTATAATAAATTGTTTTATAGTGTTTTACATTTTGATTAAATTATACAAACTTTATATAAGATTTTGAATCGTTTATGTATTCTATTTAAATAATTATAAAATCGATTAATATAAAACCTATAATAAAGTAATTTCAGTGTTCAAGTATCCAAATGACCATTTCGTTAAGGCACGCTTAATGTTTACGCCATCAATCGAAAAAATTTAATTGGGATTTTATTTTTAGTGAAAGTATAAAATTTAACGGAATTTACTACCTTAGAGGTTTAATTGATTGAAAAAGGTCTACGCGCTTTTTGACGTGAAATACACGTAACTAAATTATAGTCAGTACTTGTGATAACAATCGTCGTAAATTAAATAAAACAGTAATGACTAATTTAACAATGGTAAAAGTTCTCTTTAAAAGACTTCGATTAAAAGATATTTAGTTTAGCTATTCTGTGGGTATCTTAGACGCCATTTTACTATTGGAGCTTATTCAAAGCTTCATTCAATAAATGTGTATTCAGGGTTTATAGAGATAGCGCGGTCATTAAATTTTACTCCACCGAGTGACTTTAATTCCTTGCAGCGTTCCTTTCTTTCGTTTACTTTGCGTCCGTATAGCCGGTAAACTCGTTATGTTTTAAACACTTTCTTGCTTTAGCAATTAAAATTTTGCCAGGCCCAGGAATTCCTTTGTAAACGCCTCGGATGAAATGCCAACACCATCTAGCGTGACTCTTCTTTATTTATAAGATATTT
Source organism: Rhyacophila evoluta (assembly GCA_022683975.1). NCBI lineage: Eukaryota > Metazoa > Arthropoda > Insecta > Trichoptera > Rhyacophilidae > Rhyacophila > Rhyacophila evoluta. The sequence goes on along the minus strand of JAGVSQ010001684.1, from coordinate 1,829 downwards.
TACCGGGTGTTTACGGGTGGGAAAATTATTTTACATTATGTTGGAATATTATTTAAAATGTCAACACACTGCATACATAATTTAACGCCTTCAATTTTAAATACAATACATACATTAAGTATTATTTATAAAATACCCTCTTTAATTTCCATTTCATAAAAATTTCGTACAACTTAGCATCGTAATTCATCTTCATTTCGTGACAAAAAGAAATATATTTTAAAGTAGATTCTCAAGTTATGTGCACCTAATAAGATATTTTTTTTTTTGATAAACAATTCTCGTGAAAAACAATCTGTCAAAACGTATTTATATTACGGAAAGCCATAAATTATTCACAAATGTACTTCATTTTTGGAGTGTATATCTTATATTATGTAGAACCACATGCTCCACTTTCAGAGTGTACATGGTATAAAAAATTGAATAATAGATCGAGAGCACATTGCTTGACAAGATCGTGCAAATGACATTCGATGATACACGTCTAACTTTATATTAATTCATATTAGTGAAGTACTTACAAAGTAACACATACTGATATAATATCTTAAACGCAATAAAAAAAGTATGAATAAATAAAGATTACTCGTAAATAGCTAGAATTGAATATGATTTCAAAATTGGGTGAAATTAAATAATATGCAAGTTAATTTACTCTTACTTCTTTTATATTATTATTATGATTAAGTTAATTGACTACGAATCCAAGCCGTGTAAGATTTTCTTATTTTTTGCACGTATTTAGAAAAAAGTTCACGATTGCTTAAAATAAAGATGTTTAGGCAGTTTTAAAAAGTTTAAGAAAGATTGCTACAATTTTTACCAAATTATAAAACTCTTATCCATGAAATATACTGTATAAACAGTTTTTATTGTTGATGTAGCTGAAAAAATTAAACCGGTGATAAAAATAGCATAAATGTAGTATGAAAAATACCGCTTCGCCTTAGATGGATATTTTTCATATTTAATATCACGAAAAAAATACCCATCTTAAACATACTATACAATAATCTCGTGCATGATATAGATAGCGGTAATTAATAAGGAAGGTCACCAAAGCAAAGGACGAGTATCGTAGCTGCACACGATGATAGATTTCACAGCTTCCGAAAGAGTATGTAGGGAAGCCCCGAGTAATCTTTGAGAGGCAAGGTTCTTATGACACCAAAGCGTAATTAGTTACCTGCCCATATCTCATAAATATTCAAAGGTCACTTGTATACCATCAAACAATTTTCTTATAATATACCTACCTACGAAAGGGTTCTAGAACTTGCTTTAAACAACGACAAACGAGAAATATAAAACTGTAAAATATCTACCTACGCGAATATATTATTAATTAACTAAATTAAATTTACTAAGAAAATTTTGATAGTTAACTTATGAATTTATATTGAAAAGGAATGCGTGAGAAGTATAACTTGATTATAAGAGAAATTAGAGAGTATTTAATGTATAATTGTGATTAATCTGAGATGATTTAAATGCATACTAATATATAAACTAAGTATATATTAATATATAACTAACATATAAATTTAAGCTTTATTCAATGAATTTATTCGAACGGTTAAATTATAATATGCCGTAGGAAATTACTATTTATATCACAATCAAAATAAACATCACAAATAATGCTAAAGAATATATTATATACCGTAAATAAAAAACACACAATTTGTAAATATTGCCTTTTTATTAAACTGATAATGTAAAAATTTACAAATATTTAATAAATACAACATATAAACAATTGATGTTTTCAACTGATGGTGCTTGATGGAAATTGATTTTAAATTCCAAATTATTTAAAACTGGTA
>JAGVSQ010001683.1:0-27871 GCA_022683975.1 Rhyacophila evoluta | reverse complement strand
GACATTCCCGTCGAATAAAATAGATCGCTTCTCGATATCAGAGCTCCGGGATACGTCTGATTAAGACCAGGTATAAGGACGGGGCGGGTGGATCGTGGGTACATTAAGTGGGTATTATATATACCTTGAACATATTAAATGTAGTAAAATATTTAGTAAATATTAAAACCTGTTTTAACGCGATTTATTAACGATTATAACTTTCATTGTGATGACTATTTGAGTAACGAGCAGTTGCCAATTGATGGTTTTAATAAGTATTTGCTAATGAATGACAGTAAAAACAGTTTTCGCCCAATTTTGAGATGCGAAGCTTTATGAATATAACTGTACGTTAATTACTGATTGTTGCATATTTTGAACGATTAAAATAATCAATAAAACTAAGTAGAAATATATTTTCGATATGGTCCCAATTTTGTTAATTGCCAAAGATGGATAGGCGTAAATTTGTCAATTAATGATGTGAAGGTTTTCTAGTTGATGTAGGATTTTAAGAGTGTAAATATTTAATTTACACCGTATTTGCTTCATTATTACGGCAAGTTAATAAATCGTTGGAGATATTTTCGTATTTCGGAATATCGTAACTTGTACGAGTCACCTTTACATTTCGCAGGTTTCCTACAATACAATCTTGAGGGATCGCGGATCGAAATTGACATTCCGCACTTTTGTGCGCAAAAAAGGACTCCGCTTTTTAAAGGAGCGTGCCCGGGTTTGAATACGACTGAGGAATTTATATTGCGTTTGGGAAAATTTCACCGTTTTGAATATGTCACGGGAGCATTTTGAAAAACGGCTCCGGCGACGTGACGTCACGGGGCACCTTTCATGGATTTCCCTGTTCGCTGTGCGTATCTATAACTGACTCCCGCCTTATTTATCGTCTTAAGGCATTCGCGCATTCATGTAATCATCCACTCACCCACACCTGCTTATTCGAACGACAATCGATTTATAAGGAGACTATACATCTGTGCCGCAATTATGTCGATATCCAATGCCGATAATTATCTCTCAGATAGCTGAGAGCTTACCGTATGTGCCTCGCATCCGGATAATACAGTTTTGATCCCCGTTGATTTATCAGATTTAAAAAATCCGAAAATGCGTGACCGTATATAACAACTGATTCTCGTAAAAAATAATCTGTTAAAACATTTATTTCTACTGCGGTGATCCGTACCTTTAGAGCGGACATATTTGGTCTTTGTAGATCCATGTGTTCCACTTTCGGAGTGGATATTGTAGAAATATATGAGAATACATATCGAATTTGGAAAGGAAAAAGTACGTAACCGTCGATTTTTAAAATAGCTTTTAATCTATAATCTGAATGTATACAACTCAATACACGTTCCATTAAAAGGATAGAAGCTGAAAATGCTAAATTAGTGTCTTCGTTTAGCTTTTCAGTTTGAAAAAAAGATGGATTGTGAACTTTTCTAACAAAAAAAAGGCTTTCGCCTAATCAATTTTTATAGTTTTTCTTAGTCTTAAGGCACTTCAAGGTTGTTTATATGTAATGTTATGACTTGTAATCTACAATAATGATCCCAGAATCAGACAAAGTAAGTAGTTGTATTTAGTTGTTTGAATTAGGTATAGAAATTGCAAAAAAAACTATTTCAATTGCAGAGTGCTTGGAAATATAATATACATCAAAAATGATTTTATCGCCTACATTTTTAGCCGCATTCTGCTGACAATCTTATATGTTTACAAATATTTTTAAAGCAGACAACCACGCTGAAGATAAGTGTGTTTTTTTGTCTGACTTATGTTACGAACGTGTTGTAATTTTTTACCGTTTTTCAAGTGTATCTTTTTTTATACTTCAAGTTTTCTTCTAAAGGTGATATTACTCCTGCGTATATATACGTGGGGTGAAAAATACCTCGCTTTTTTGCCACGCGTTGACTGATTTATCCGGCGAGAACACCTCACGGTTACGCCCAGCTTACATGACTCGTACTAAAGTATTGTAAACGTAGACAGATAATAAATTAGACGACTAGAAGTTCGATAAAATATTCTACTATTATAGTCAATGGCTGGAATATATATGGAATTTATTACAGAATATTTAAGCGTATAATAAGCTCTCTTATTTTGTTCTCTGTCAAGTTATTTTATTATTAACATGATATTTGTATACTAGACAAACAATTTCTTTTATATGATGTGTGCTTAGAAACGTGGAAAAGGTACTGGAAAGGAGCTTTTATAAAAATAAAAATAAACTAGTCTAATCGTTAAGCTCGCTGACTCTAAACTTATTTGTATAAATATTATACAATATATAATATATTATAGTATCTTATTTTAATTTAAGTTCACATTGTTTTCTTTTGTAGTTATGATTGCTTATTATTATATATTATTATTATATTAATTCAATGTCACCTAAATCATATATTAAAAAAGTGTATGATAAATCAATTTATTTTCTTTATTACATACAATTATGTACGAGGGAGAAAGAAGTACAGAGGGTGAATAACATATTTAGAGGGAGACAACAATATCTACACATTTTTTCAAGGTCAAGAAAGTTTTCAAGTGAAGCAGATAATACTTTTTTTATAATATATATATATATATTAATATTACGATACAATAATAACTATCGCAATAATTTTGTTTCATATGCGCTTTTTATATGGAGAATTTGACCACGATATCGTGTCTCCAGAACTTCAAACTATCCATTGATTTCCTGAAATTTGAAAGAACCAGGTCATCTAACTCAAGCATATATCCTGTCATTAAATACAAAGTATCGTTAATATACTAAAAACTTTATTATTTCATAAATGTAGGTGGTGAATTTATGAGAAATTTTAGGTTATAAGCCAAGAAGTATAATCAATGGCTTCATATTAACTTAGTTTACTGCCAACAAAGAAAAGCCTTATGCAATCGAATCAAATGGAATTGAATTTATAATGCCTTGAAAGTTTTCTTTATCAGAACTTTCCTCGACAAAAATATTCTGAATGTTACGTAGTAGAGTGGTACAGTGAACTATTATGCTCAGAGAAACTTAAGGATAAAAAGAGTAATAACGTTATTAAAGCAAGTAAATCTTTCCTGGTAATCCTCTTATCTAATCGGGCTCAAAAATCATCCTGAAGCGCCCCTGTACAGCGAAAGCAGTGGCGTACGCTAAGAATATGTAGAATTGAAAAAAAAATCACGCCCTCGGGGAGGAAATTCAAATTTTACTACAACGCATTTTCGACGCCGTGAAATATGTTTGCCATCCTCTTGTTAATACGCTCGCCTAACGTTATGTTACGTTATTTTACGTTACATAACGTTTCGCTTCTCCACATCAGCATAGAATAACCTTTCATAGACTCTATTTGGCAATTCATTCAAGGAAGTGTATTGTTTTTTTTTTACGCAACCACAGTCTTACTATTCCGCTCGGATGTAAACTCAAACGAAAACATAAAATTCTTGACTTTGACTTCTTGCGAGAGAAAACATATCAAACGATGCATAAAGTACCAAGTGTGATGATATATAATTAAACATCAATTGAAATTTCAAAAACGTTTGAAGGTAGAAAATTCAATACCTTTCGCACTAGTGGGTTATTTATCGGTTTTGATTTCAGTATACGATAAGGTAATAAATAAACGTTTGGATATATAGCAAGTTTTTTTTTTCTTTAGTAGATTTTATTTTACACGTATAAAAAATTGTTGACGATATTCACATATAATAATTGCAAAAAAGTTTAGGTAGTTTAAAATACAAACAAAAAAAATATTTAAAAGGAAGTAAATATTGTAAAATTGGTAGTAAATAAATGTAAGAATAAAGAAAGAATTTCAAACGTAACAAAGGAAAAACAATCTACCAAGAAAGTTAGACAGATTCTATTCTAAAAATGTGTGCAACAGCATCCATATTAACTTTCCTCACTCGGGTGGAAGATTTCATTATGTATATTATATATTAGATTATCTTGGCAATCTTGTATGCAATATTTATTGCAGTTCTATTTAAAAAAATTCAAATTACTTGTAGCTGTCAGTAAGTAATTAATCTAATACAGAAATCACTTTTATGGAAACATCTTAATACTGGCTATTGCAACGAGTTCTAGCGACAAATCGATTACGAAGGATCATTTATAGTTATTTATATTTATTTAGAACTTTTTTATATTCATAAGGGAACAAACGAGGAAGCTTTTTGTCACAATAAACATCATCTAGTATCGGTGGAACTGGAGGGGAAATGTACTACGGATTCATTAAAAGAGCTTGAGTACTGCTCGTCTCTTTTTCCGACTGGTGGGATTCTGGCGTCCTACCGTATCGTCAGTTACTATACATAGGAAGTACTCAGAGAGATACCGGTATAACCTAGGAGGATTTGAAGGAACTGGCAGGTTACAGGCAGGTTGCAGGCATCGCGTGGTGGCCATATACTCCGCAATATTAAATTTATAATATGTGTAATGGAATATTAAAGAAGCTTGATGCACGATCGCAGTCAACACTTCTTGCTGATATCAATAACAATGATGTGTCATTTTTAGAATTGAAAAGGTTTTAGTTATAATTAAATTTTCTTTGCAAATATACGAAAAGACTTGTATTTTTTATATAGAATAGACGCTACTAGAAAGCATATTTGTATATTATATTTATATCGATATGTTGATTTTGTAAGATATGAAAAACATCTATCGTTGATTTGTTAGTTCGTAAACATACAAGGTTTAGAACCGCTGTTTACCCCAGCGCTACAGTACTCGTATTATTCACATGTGCTATTTTGTAGCGATAAAGAAGCCGGATCTTATAGAAAGATACAAAATATCGCTATACAAGGTATCGCTTTCATTCAAGATGTTTTTGCATACTAAATGCAAGTAGGTTACATTTATTTTTTAGCCATACGTTATTTTGCGTATTTTTTCTTGACACGTATCACCATTCCCCATCATATATATGTATGCATATATATTTTATTTATATGTCACGTCTGATCATCCCGATGTTGAGCTATGAAGAATAGTTACTCAGCCTTTTTGGTTTCAGTCAAACGTTTTGTTTCGGCGAGGATGTTAGTCTGTAACCAGGTCATTTATGATTATTTTCCAACTGAATATGGCTTAAATAAATTAGCTGTACGTTAGAAGTAAGCATGCATGCAGGGAATACGGATTCGATTACCACATCTGCCCTGATAAGATGCTCATTGGGTTGATTGATTTTCTGAATCAATTCTCGTGAAAAACAATCTGTCAGGACGTCTTCATATCACGTAGATTCATGTTATCCACTTTCAGACCCGACTTCTTCACACTGTGTAGATTCATGTGCTCCATTTTCGGAGCGTACATGGATACAAAATGTTTTGTTTTGAAACAATATCGCATCGTTTGACTACACACATCAATCCTTTTTGCACTCTGTTATATTCTGTCATATCTTTTAGTCTTCATGGGACCAAAATTTATCGCTCACGCTTTGGAGCTCAAAGTTGCTGGATCGAATACTACTAATAGCTGCAAGATGTAAATAATCCAAATATGCTAAATCAACTGCTAAAGCCACACATTGGGCTGGCGAATATAAATCTGTAAAAATAAGTCTTGACAATGCGGAGATTCATATACTGCAGTTTGAAGTCGTCATCTTTTCATTGTTGCGATCTTGAGATCTATATGCTCCACTTTTGGAGCAGACATGGTAAATGAAGATACATTTTCAAAGTTGTATTATTCTTATATGATTTGTCTTTCGACGTCACTATCTAACAAAGCCAAACGGGGTATTTGATTAGCTTATTAAATTAACATTATCACTGCAAACGAATGACTGCATTGTATTAAATAATGCTTACTTACCTTCAATGCATAGCGTTATTTATTCAATATTGTTCATGTTAAATTAATTTCAAGGCATATTTAAAATATTATGTATTGTTACATTTATTTACGATGTTAATCAAAGGTTTAAAAGTTGTTTTTTTATCCATTATTCTAAATAACACTCAATATTTTGGGACTGAATTAACTATTAATATAATTTAGTACAAAGGAGTCTAAAATTATTTACAATATAATTTAATTATATGAAATGATCAATCGTTTCCGAAAATGCTTCAATTGATTAGTTGTCAAGTAAATAAGATTAATAAACATTCCTATTGCTGCGTATAATTAAAAAATATATCGAACTATAATGGTTTCTTTGTTATTTTAATAATACAATTGATATTAACTTTGTAACATCTAGGCGATAATATTTTCGTGAAATATATTTTTTTTCTGTGGAATGGAAAATTTAAAATGATATTAAACAAATTTAATTAGAAGAGCTAAAAAACAGAAATTTTGAAACTTGTATAATAAGTTACATTATTAGAGCAAAATGAATTTAGTAGTTATTTTAATAGTTATTTTTCCGTTTTCCCGGAAAAAGAGAAATATAAAAAAAACAAATATTTCCGGGAATAACCCACTAGTAACAGAAACAAACATTAGTTTGTCAAAATTTTTATACTGGATTTAGTAAAATAATTTTAAAGTAATATGTTCAGTTATATTTGAATATAATATAAAATCGAGCGAAAATACTTAGTTTTGCTCGACCGAAAAAATATTTTTGTCGTGAAAATTATATTTGTTATTTAATGTAAAAGTCATTTATGTGGAGCATTTAGGTTTCCGTGATATCATGGTGTACGCTGACAGTTGTTTTCACAAAATTCATGATGAGTCAATCACTTATAACCTATTGAATACTTAACTTCTGCATCAAAGCACATATTAAAAACATGTAATTATGTTACTCAAAGCCGATACCTCTTGTACGGAGTGATACACTCATGGTCACTCCGCCATGTTGATGATGCATGGAAGAGTGTCAAGTTTTACATTGTAGAAATCCATATCGTCGCTAATTTTTGGTTTGAGTCACTCTATAAAGTAATTTATTTTTTATAATCTCGTATCATCACATTTTTGTATTCTCACATATATTTTATAAAATGTGTACAAATTATTTCTTAGTATAAAAATGTGCCAATGAAACAAAAAATTGCAAATAAAAAAAGTTTACAATGTGATTTAAACCAAAAAAATCAAGTTACGTTGTGCTACAATATTGGCAACGATATACTGCATTTCTAGAGTGGATATTTATCTATGTAGATACTGTAAATATCCATATGCTCTATTTTTGAAGCGGTCATGGTAAAAATAAAAACATTTTTAAGCCAGTAAGAGATTTAGTTGAAAGTTTTCGACTGACTTTGAAAATATTGTTTATATGTTGCGAAATACGCTGACCGCTTGAATATAAAACATTACTTATACAAATCTGACAAGACGTCCGAATTTATTTACGTCATCTCAACTATACTGAATTCGTTCCTCCGTCTTTGTCTGGCCACGTCCGCGAGAGAGGCTTCTCTATCCGGGCGCAAAATTTTGGCGCGCGGCGGATGTGCAGAAATCGAATTACTTCCGGTCTGGCTGACCCCGCTTCCTTTATGCCGCCTGACAGTTGGGATGGCCTCCTGGACCCAGCGCTGACTGCATTGTTAACCTCTCAGACGCAAGGCATTTCGTTACTACTATGGTATACTTCGGAGTACTGGAGCTTTTATAAAACATCTATATCGGTTTCGTACGTCCTTATATCTATATAATTATGATTTCACAAAAGATATATTCAGGCAGTTAAAGTTTATTGTGTGATTTCATAAATTTAAATTCAAAATGATAAATAAGTCTTATATGACGGTAGTATTATTTAAAATGAATATATTACAATTATTTCGTATATTTTTCACCAAATGATTAAATGAATTCTTTAACTCGCGCCTTACTGTATGTATGTTCTTAATACAAATTGTATAAAATCTACTTAGTCAATTATTGCAATTAGCTACACAAATTATTTTATTAGGTATAAAAGTCATATAATGTAAATTACGTAAAATAAATTTAAAAAAAACAACGGCGGAAACAGGGATGCGACATTCCAATGCAGAGATCATGTATACACTAAGTCATCTCTTCCCCCTGAGACGCAATGATATTATTCAAATCAGTAATCGACGCTGCCCAATACGCATATATCAACGTGATCCAATACACACCAGCAATTATTAATGTTGATGTTTTTATTTCGTATTAACATCATTGAAATCATATAAGATTTGTATGAAGAATACATGCACGTATAAAGACCTCGAAGTCGGTAGATTTGGAGAAATCAAATAAAATTTAGGCACTGGTCACTCACTATCCATAACAGGATAGTAGAATTATAAAGGTGGATGAATAAGTAGGAAATACAAAATATATTACATTATTTCGACGCTAGATATCGAATATTGCAGTCACAAATATAAATAGCTTGCATGAAAATGTGATATTATGTATGCAACGCGTGATGGGTTGAGCGGTTTGCTAATAACAAATTTGCTTCTAAAGTATGACACGTTTCCACATCGTGAATTAATACGTTCCGCATTCGGTTAATATGTGGTTGAGATCGACGACTTGATATAAAATAGTATAAATAATATATTCAGTAGAAGAGCTTTCGAAGTTTAACAATTGAGATTTTTATTATTTGTTGTCGTTCATACCGAGCATTATTACTAATGACTCAATATTTACATTAGAAGTTGAATCTGGAAATCTGATTTATTTTTTTGAGTTTTCCGTAATGTTTTTCAACGTTAATCACGTAAGTTTTTTTGTCTGTTAATTTATTACTAAGTAAAATTTAGGCTCGGAATAGTATGATTTATTATACACAATTATTTTGCACTTAATTTTTACAGTGCAGAGAGTATTTTTTGCCGCGAATGGAAATAGGCTTTTTTCGAAAGTTGATAAAAAGGACGCTTCGAAAAAAAATATCTTTTTGTCCGTTTTAATTGTCTTTTTAAAATGTGAAATAAACCATTAGATAGGTAGGCAACTAACTCGTTTCGTATAATGTAATGCTGTCCATTTAGTACAGGCTATATCTTTCGCGGGCCATTTTCGGAAAGGGGACTTGAGGGAATTTCCCTTTGTTGTATTTAAAAGATGCTCTCTTATTCCGTATGTTAATGCTCGCTTAGACAGTATTGTCCTCTTTCATCCCAATATTCACGGTGTTCTGACGACAATATTAATGTGCTGCTCATTGTTATAATCGGTATATTATAATCTGAACTTACGAATTGACGTAGCTTATTTCAAATACTCACTAATCACGAACGAATTTTTAAAAATCTTTAATTGAAAACAATAAATGATAGCCGTTTTCCCGTAGGTTAGATTGCCTGGTCTATGATATAAAATTATCATACTGGGAATATTTTCAATCACATTCCGTATAAACTGCGACAATCTTTGGCTGCTTTAAAAAAATCTAGAGCTCAATTGCAGTGTTTCCATTTATAATTGTTTTTGATGAAACACTTTATTTGTTTTAAATATTTTCTTGCTTACTTACTAGAACAAGATAGATGCAAACAGCAAAACTATCGTTGCTACCATCTCTCGATGTTGTCGCAAACAACGTCATATCACTGTTTAGCACTTAAATAGTTAAGGTATGCCATTACTAAATAAAAGTTGTTTGCAGCACTTCCTGGTTCCTATGACTTTAAATTTTAGTCATGTAGCTAATATTTCAATAAATTACTAATATTTTTCCTCAATTTAATGTATAATTTTTTTTTTTTGGTATTTAGTATGATAACTATATAACATTTACTTTTTGGATGCTTTTAAAAATCATCCTATCGAAAAATTATACACAAAGAACCGTTTATAAAATATTATGTTGGTAAAATAGCACACTACTTTGTAAAATGACTGTGGAGTTTATTAAAGTTAAGACGTAAAGAAATAATTATTAGTATTTATAACGAATGATGATGTATAACTACTTATCTGTCAAAGAGTTAAATTAACCATCAACATATTGGTACAAATCTTAGCTAAAACGTAGAATAATTGTTTCAAGTATCATAATATGTCTTTACAGTGCTTTAATAATAAATACAAGCGAGCGAGCATGTTGTCTGCAATGGCTTTGTAATGTGAGTTTTTTTCTTGAACTACCTTTAAACTGTATCAGCTAAGTATCGCAGTTGAGTACTTGTACATTAGCGCAGAAGAGCTTAGATACATTCTGAATCCTATTACAGAGTTCACGCACTGATGATGATGAAGGAACGAGCTTTTGCACCGAAACGTTACTTAGTTATCTCCGTCGACAATATACAACTATGTGAAATTCATTGAATCCACGTTCATACTATAAAGTCATTTACCGTACCGTATTATGCTACGTAAGCTTTCAAAGGTTGTCTTTGACTGACTGGTTTTGTCGAAGGCTTTTAGTATTATGCAGTCATTAGATTTGGGTACTAATCATATGTGCAAAATTAATTAGTTTAGTGAGGGAATTGATATTCTCTATTATCGTCGGAAGCTTTTCAACTTTTTAATATCTATATATAATTAAGCTAAATATAGTGCTTTTTAAGCTCGAATTGTTATTTTTGTATCTGATAGTAATTATCCGCTTCAAAAAATAGTTATTTCATTTTGTCATGCTTTATTAAATCAAACTTGAATACGCCATCGCATCAGTTTTAGAGGCAAATTAAAGGTATTTAAAGTTCACACTAGTGCGAGAATTACCGGGAATACTTGTGTTTTTTTCATTTCCCGTTTTCCAGGAAACTTTTATTTCATCCCGGTAAATGTGCGACCTGTATTTGTAATATTTTGTAGAATTGATTGTCAGTCAAATGAGTAACTGTCTGTCAAGACATGTCTTCGGATTGCGCAGAACTATATAATCCAGTTCTGAAGCTAAAATTTTCACACCTTGTCGATCCGTGTGATCCACGTTCTCCGCAAAAATACAAATAACTAAGATTTTTTTCTCTGGATTTTTTTACCATATTAAAAGGTTAATGTGAAGAAGCTTACTTCGTGAAAACACGTGTGAAGTTTCTTGAAATATTTATCAAATACTGAAAAGTATATCAACTTGTATTATTTATGTATCTGATTGTGACAGATATCCTCGTTTGTAGATAGCGTTTTTATTATTGTTTTTTATTGTGTTTTTTTTTTATATCCTGCGCGTAATATTTGTTTTTAATCATTGGAATACCGCCGGGCCAATATTTGCTTGCAGATTAATGCATATAGGATCACGTTAATCACTCGGAGCCGAAAACTCTTGCCGAATCTAATCCGCGCCATTAATGTTGGTTTTTGTTTACCGAAGCCCCGCTCCCCGGCGCCTTGTTGATAAAACGAAATTACGCCGCCGACTTTTACCGACACAGTCGCACACGTGTGCTACACACGTATGCACACACCCGCGTGCACTTACAGACACGAGAGTTCGCTTTCTTGGCTGAAACTTTTAACAAATGCTCACTACTCTCTTATACTCAACTACATGGACAAGGAAGACCTTCTTAACCTCAAACCACGGCTTCTAAAAGTCCAAAACACCAGCGCCACATTCAAAGTCATTTTTTCGATATTATTTTCGTTCATTTAGCGTTTATTGAAATTTACTTCTCTCTTTAACACTCTCTCCACCATATCCGCTCTCTATGCGGAGCACATGGCTACCATATGACGCGTTCAGGATTCTCTGTTAACCGACAGCCGCCTAGCATTTTCCCATGTCATGCCAGCACTCTTCAGTTCAGCTGAGTACATCTTACGGATAGTATCCAACGGTCTTAACATGTTATGTAAATTCGTCTACATGTTGTATTTGTAAATTTATTTCTATAAAAGATGGTTTTACGCCGTATGTTAACTAGATCCTAGATAATTTTACACTTTTATGTTTTTTTCTTTGCAATGAAATATATGGATAAACCACAAAGCGAAGACTTATATTGATGAGTTGATTGTCAGTTGATTGCTCAATTCATTTGAAATTGAGTCCTAAGTTTCAATTTGAAAATCCTCATGAATTAGTTATGGCATTTGAACGCACGACATTTTTTTTACTGAATCACGCCCGCTTAATAATCGGCCACATTTTATATAATTAAATAAGAATTCATTAAAAAACTCTGTATCTCAAAGAAAAAATCTACTGTTTTTCGAATTTGGATATTTTAGATAAGATTATGTTAGGTTATATTAAATAAGGTAAGGCTGGATCAAAATTTATACGAGTGATTTTATGAAGGTTAAATAATATTTTTATTGGTATTATAAATGCCGTTGAGTACTGGTTTTTTTGTTGAGAAGTTAAGACTGCTCTAGATTGAAAGTTACACGTTGTTGAAAAAAACTTGCATAAAAAGCTAAATGACTTGAAAAAAGCTCCTTCTCTTTATTGAATAATAGTTTGGGAAGTCTCCATTACAAGCATCTTTCTGCCCCTTGCGAAAGACTCGCAGTATACGTGTATATGTTTCCACCCCAGTTACACATCCAATTAAAACTTGGCATGCAAACTTTGATGGAGGCTGTTTTATCTACATCTTGGAAACAAGCGGACGCCCAGTACGTGGTGAGGAGTCGAAGAATAGATGAGGAAACCATTCGAAGATCAGATATTTATATAATGACTTTCAGTATGAACATATTCAATGGGTATATAAACTCATTCACAAAAATATATCCCATTAAACATATGCCTTGCAAATTTCGAATAACCGCTTAAAAACCGGATTAGCATACTATTCATTTGAAATATTTAATTAACATCGTTTTGAAAATTATATAGTTAGATATGTCTCAAAAGATGGCACTAGTAAATATTGTAAGCAATAAAGTAAAATATGAGGACATTTTATTTAAAGGCTATTTCGATAATCGACTAAGGCTGGTGCTACGATAGATGAGATAGCGGCAGAGCGATGGCAGCAGGTGTGCAAAATAGTTATAAATAGGTGAGTGAGCAAGTTTTTTGTGATGACAACGTATTGTCGTGCTGCCAAGCTTGCTCATTTGCTCACTCGCTTATTTATAGCTATTTTGCATCTCTGTTACCAACGCTCCACTGCCATCGCTCTGCTATCCTAGCGCCAGCTTAAAGATAATCATATTTTCTATTTTGGTCATTTAATTGATTATATTTTATACAAGTGAATTACTCCTATTCATGAATAAATACCATGCCTTTTTATTTGGTTTTTAATCGTCGATAAAGCAAAGTGTGTTTATGATAGAACAACTTAGTAGAAAGAAGAGATATGAAACAAGATATTTATTATTTACTTCGGTGTAAATTATAATAATATTGAAACTCTGTGGTATAAAGTCGTATCTTAACAAATTACGTTATACGGAATACTGATTGACCATTCTTTAATTTGGGTTCAACAGTAAAATATTTTATACAGTTTTGGGATTTGAAGCTGGGATTTTTGATTCAGAAAAATTCGCTGTTCGCATCCATTCCATCGAAAGAAAGTGAGTCTTTGTGTAAAAAGAGCTTAGTATGGAAATAATTCTATATCTTATGTATTACGAATCTATAAGCTTAATAAAGCACGATCGTTATTTTAATTCTAAAATGAAACATCGTGAAAAAGTAATCAATCGCGTAATAGCAAGGATAACTTTAAATTCCCCTTTTAAACTAAAAGCTTCACAATACGCGATAACAGCTTTCCATTACTCAAGTAGGGTTTAATTTAATTATTTCGATAAGTCCAAAGTATACGAGCGAAAGTTTCCCTGAAACGACAAAGATTATGTTTTCCATAAGGTCATCGATGTTATTTTTTGTAGCGATTCGTGAATTCTTCATAGCGAATTATTATTTCTCAATTCGCTGGCCTTTTGTGAAAAGTTCCGCGGACTGTTTGTCAAGCGATAAATTTAATACACAATACTTGCGAGGTATTAAATATAACTTTATTGTGTGGAGTTATTATTTATTTAGAACTCGATTCTCTGAAATTATATAATAGCTTGACTATGTTTAGAACTTTTCGTTCGCTCGCTAATTTTGCAGACAATACCCATCAGTCAAAAGGCGCTGTTATGGTTACGAAAGTGATTGTCAACTGCTGTATTTAGGGCTTATCGTTCCCTGAGCTTTTATTATCCTGATTAGGCTTTTGTATTTTCATTACTCACAAAGTTGTACTTCATCAAGTGGATACTTTTCGAAAATGCGACTGAATGAGCAGTATTTTAAATAAAGCGGTATTAATTAATGATGTGAATCTTTTAAATGTGAAAACCAATCAGGTGTTTATCGTAATGATCACTTGTAATTGAAAGTATATAGTCTCCTTCTGGTTTAAAGAAATATAAAAATTAATGACGTTTATTTCTTATTAAAACAATTTTATTTCATACCATATTCGTTCCCAAAGTAGAGCATATATATCTACACAATGTGAAGTGGAGTGTATGGATCTCTGCAATGTAAAAATGTCTTTAGAGATTGATTTCCACGAGAATTGTTTGTCAGACAATCGATTAACTCAATCTACACCCAGTCCTGCATTTTTTGGGTATTTTAACATACGACAGATGTGTGAATCAAGCCTGCATTCCCCAGATTGCTAGGCGCGCACGCTAACTTCTACCCCACTGGAGTGAATTTTAATTTATAGCAATCCTACCTTCTCGATATAAATATAAAATCAGTACTCGGCGGAATTAATATGTAGTAGCAATAAAAATAGTGCAACATTAAACCAATATCTGAAAAACTTTTTTAGTATAACATAACGCTAACTTCTATGCTACTGGATACTTTTAAAGCTTATTATAAATGTTTGCACTACAACGTAAACTTAAATTAGTAAAAAAACTTCTACAAATTTTATAAAAGCTTCATTTTCATATAAATATTAGTGTCTTTCTTTCAGAGTTTTTAGGTAGTATCCATTCCTATTAAACTTGAACTTTTATTGTTTAAAACGTAGTAAAACTCTAGAAGTTATATGTTTTTATTGTTTGATGATGATTGAAAATGGCTATTATATTCGAGTTACTCAATAACTGCACGATATTTTCTGGCAAGCAAAAACAATCCGACAATACCGCTTTGTAACCTAGAACGTCAGGCTTTATAGAATTGTCGCCGAGAGTTGAAACAAGTTGTATTCGAAGGGGGTTTACGGCTTCCGAACGGAAAGTCAACTCCCCAGATGTCAATACTAAACAATTAATAATAATACTATAACTTGACGACAAATGGCAGTTGCACACATGTGAAAATCTGTCACGGAGCACAAAGGATTCAGTAAAAGGATATTAGCAATGTGCAAGAAAACCATTAAGCTTATTGGTTTGTGACACAGATAATTGATAATATATTCTCCTATAGTTATTATATAAAAAACAATAACTCCTTCCGCTTAAGTACTTAAACGTAAATTATCTAAGTGAAAGAAGTTGCAGGGGAGAAATACAGCTAAAAAATTTTTTTTATACATTCTGGGAATACGGTGGTATGACTTTGTTCGAAATTAGATAAAAAAACGGACCATGCAGCTACTTATCACTAACAAAGTGAATCTGCAACGCTGGATCTGGCTTGCGGATGCCTTAAGAGAGTCTGAACCTGACCTGACTATTCTTCAAGCCGAACGGTTATCGGCGTCCCGGAAGGCCGCTGAATACTATTAATGTAATGCATTTAGCGGAGTTACGGGATGCAGGTATGACCTGGGAGGACGCAAGAATATTGGCGGGCGACAGGGATTCTTGGAGGTGGCACGTGGTGTCTATATGCTCCACTTAGAATACAGGCGGTTCGGTATATAGGCGAAATCAATTAAGTACCTCATCAATACGTCGCATCAGTTGAATTATGCTTAATATTAAAATAGATTTAAATGGAAAATTAAGAAATATACGATTTAATCGAGTATGTCAGTTGAAAGAGGGCGATTTTTTTACATATAACCTCATAATTAATTCATTTTGTGAAAAATCGTAATTCGATGGATTGTACCAGTATATCGATAGTATTATAATTATTTATTTAATATATTAAAATTCATTATTCAATGATGACATCAAAAAAAATGGTCAATTTATAATATTCTAATGGAACACGTGTTATGTCCTGCCTTCATTATATAATATTTAAATTATGTATCATTTATTATTTCTGCGGATCCTTTAAGCTTTCGCCAGGTTGTTCATGGATGTTTGTTTGTATTGAAGAAACATTTTAGGTAAAAACAAACATTGGCGTCAGGTCCGTACGATAAAGTTTCACAAATTTAAGTGGTGTATGCATATTATTAATACTAATTTACCGTAATAAGGGATAAACGAACGTAATTAAACGAATATTTAATCGCACCTTAAGAAAATATAATTATAATTATACATTATCTCGTCAATAATGAATTTTTTTCAAATTTAAATTTTTAATTAAAAAAAGTGCATTTTTGCTACATGTTATGGGCATGATGGCACACATTTAAAATGATTCTAAATAAGTAAGCTTTAATTTTTCAGTATTTTTAATGCTCTATTTATTATACGGTGTTGCCACAATAACTTAAGTGCTATACACCCAAAACGCAAAAACTGAATAATCTCGTATGAGTTTTCTTTCATGGGCCACAATTCACATCACTGTGCAATGGGTATCGGGGAAATATAGATTTTCATTATAGGCATACGTTAAATTATAATACATTCGAACTTTGCTAAAAGCTTTTTTGCTGAAAAATTTGAGCTTTTTTTCGTTTCCTAAATGGACCATACGAGTAGTACATGACGCCTCCAATAATCCTTGTCACCAGACGGTACTCTATCGTCCTCCCGGGTTATACTTAAGTCCCGCTTCGTCGAGTATATTTTGTGGATATCGAACTAATTTCCTTTGTCCTAAATACTAAAAGTATTTAGTGGTCTTCTAGATGCCAAAAGCTGGTCGGGATGAAAAACAGGCAGATGATGTTAAGATTGTCTTAAGGCATCCGTAACCCATGACCGATTTTTTTTTCGTATTATTTATATTTATTCAAAACCGTTTTTATTTCTTGGGAAATTTCAGCTTAAAAATTAATTAATAAATCGATCTTAATAGAAATCAACATCAATATAAATAATGTAATTATGAAATGGTATAATTGCATTTATTTTAAAGTAATATATTTTTAACAAGAACTGATGGAGAAAATTTAATGTTTGCCAGACTGTAAATGTCGTACGGAAATTTTCCGTCGTAATATTTTTCTTACAAGTCAAGTATTTTCCAAACTAACGGATTCGTTATCGTTAAGTCGAAGTTTAATTCTAGGCGTAGCGACCCGTAATTTTTCAATTGAATTATTCTGCTCTATTTATTCGGAAAGAAGTGGTGCGTGGACGGATAAAATGAACCAATACACGAAGTACGAATTTAAAAGCAACAATTTATTGAAGTTTATTAATCTTTTTTTTTCATATTTAATTTTTATACTACGAAAATCATAAAAAATATTATTATCGGAATGTGTGAATTTCTAACGTTTAATGTCAGACGTTTTTTTTCAAATTTGTGTCCAATCAAAGAAATTGAATAAACTTGTATGTTGGAAAAAAAATCGTGTAATTTGATCGATCAGGATCGAGTTATTTCAAAGGTAACACACGTTTTGGACGAAGGGTCAATTTTAATAGTTTTAACGAAACTAAGTATTTTTGTAAAACTGTTTAAGTAAAGACGTCTGCTTAAGTAAAGACGTATTTGTTTTTGACCAGGTATCATTTATTATTAAGCATCTTATTTAAAGGGTTAATATTTCATATATTTTTAACGTTCTTGGATGATGTAAAAGTATTAACAGTATAGCTGATAGTTTCATAGACGCAGTAATAATTTTTATTAATTGGTTAATAATTACAAAACTTTTTAATAGATAGTTCGAAACTTTTATAGTTGAAGTATCATTATTAAAATTAAATTCCACAAACTTAAAATAACGCAAACTTATGACATAAAGTACGCATGAATAAATACCACACGTAAATTTTATGATAAAAGTAATTTATTTATTATTCGTTGGCAGCATCCTAAAATACCTTATAGATTAAAAAGTGTACAATTTAAGTATAATCTAAATTTGAGAACCCTATTTTTTACATAATAAGTCCGCTCCAAAAGTCGAGTATAAATAGATATCATGATGATAATCATTCTAGAAATGAAATATATATTTGGTTCTTCATAATGAAATGAATCACTTTAACAGATTCTTTGATTGTCAATTTGGCAGTTAATATTTTCCAATCCATTGGGTGTGTATATGTAGTCTTTGAAGTTGTTGGATTGGAGCTCGGAACCTCTTGTTCTAAAACACGCATAACTTCCCGGGTGCTGAAGGGTATTTTAAAAAGTTTTTAACATTAAAAGCTCTTTTTATTTCCACAAAATGTTTCAAAATTAATTATAATCATTTGAAAGCTTTAACTTTTTAAAATTATTACAGCTGTCACTGAATTATATCTTTACATATATGTGCGAGTATGGTTTGACCTTAGTATCCTCCAAAGTTTCCTTTAAACGAAATCCTTCAAAAGTTCCGGGTTAACAATGCTTTACAAGGATTAGTTTCTAGCTGCTATTCACTCATACCCTTGTTCTGGCGATGGCACATATATTATCGAACATCTCTGCCAGCTTTTATCTAGCACGTTGGTGGAGCTTTAGCCAAATGTAATACTCAAACCGGATATTATAATCGATTCAAGGATTTATGCTTATATGAATAATATGTAAGATTTAAATTTCAATGGACACTCAACTTATTTAAATAGCACCGTTTGATGTTACATAGAATCAGTGAAAAGTTTTTTTTAATATTATACTATATTGTTATTCTCTAGTGAATGTTCTCGTAAAAAATAACCTGCCAAGACATCTTCACATTGCGGAGATTCATATACTCCACTTTCGTAGTGGATATCTTCACTCTGTGTGTAGATCCATATGCTCCACTTTAGAAACAAACATGGTACAATATATATTCTTATTACGGTTGATAGTAATTTATTTTTAAGTGTCTTATTAATACGAACATAGATAAAAAAAATTTCATTAACACTCAAAAACTTTTTTGCTTGGAAATTCCTATGTATAATGATACCATATACAAAAGTGAGTGCAAAATTCTTATGTTGAAGATATTGGAGACTGCAATCTTCGGCAAAATATCCATAATTTTTTCACCTTCCCCATCTTCTGAAATCTATTACTGTTGATGGTTGGACCAGAAAGAGAATTTCTAACATTGTAAAAATTTTTAAAATTCCCCTTTTTATGAAAAAAAAAATATGAATTTATTTGAATAGACATGACTTTTTGCTCAGCCTGTAGAAACCTTCCAGGATTTTAAACTATAATAGACTTATGTTAATATGCTGACTGAATTAAATAATATACAACGTCTGTAAGTAACGCCGCTTAAAATCTTCATACGTCTTCTTGCTTTAATCAAATGGTCTTTGCGTGGGATGATACCTCACTTAATTAATAATAATTATTGTCAATATAATTTAATTCTACTGTGTGTTATGCATGCGAGTGTTACTTCAAATATATATGTCACTCGACTTCTAACTACCCTCTCCTTGCGTCGAATCTGACGGCTGGAAAACTTTCATATTTTGCTGTCTAGATGGAACAATATGTTATTATTATATTATTAATTCTACAAATAAGATATGTATCAATACACATAAATC
The DNA here is from genome assembly GCA_022683975.1 of Rhyacophila evoluta. Lineage (NCBI taxonomy): Eukaryota > Metazoa > Arthropoda > Insecta > Trichoptera > Rhyacophilidae > Rhyacophila > Rhyacophila evoluta. The sequence continues at coordinate 8,181 of JAGVSQ010001683.1, read as the reverse complement.
ATATTATATATAAAATGGATGACTGATTGAAATATGTGGGTATCGGTGAAAATAGTTTTTTTTATAATAAATGAAATATGTCATATGTTATTACGAAATAAGAAAAAATATGACACTACGGATTAATTATCTAAAAAATAGTAGAATAATGAAGGTCTCCTACTTAAAAAAAATCTAAAGTCAATGTGTACATTTCTATTATATATTATATTGGTAATTATCTCTTCGGTAGTAGTATGCGCACTTTGAAACTGAAAATTGCTGATTCGGTGCTGAATTAAAAAAAATTAAGGACGCCCAATAGGTTGAGCAAAAATTAACACACGAGTGGTCACTTTTACGCTGTTAACATCCATATGGAATTAGATTAAATAAAAACAATGTTCCGATATAAGTAATAGAATGCCAATATATGTATATATATAGGCTAGTTTTTTAAGTTTTAAGTTTGACAGAGAAAATTCCCTGTTATAAGTTAGTTTTATTTCTATTGTAGCTTACCTTTAAATGGCAAAGTATTTTACGGTATTACATTGAAGAATGTATGAAATAAAACTATATTTTTTCAGACAGGAGATACAATGTGCTTCCATTATTTTACTTAAAATTGTTTTAGCTAGTAATAATAATAATGAAAGTGAGCGAGCTTTTACGAAAGCTCACGAAGTACAACAATGGCGAATTCCGCCAGTCCAAAGGGCGCAATATTTCTTCAATTTTTTACCCCCAACATTCCTTCGTCTGGAAAGTGAAAATTAAATAATTAGCAAAGTTAATATCGGAAGCTTCTGTTGGGCGTTGGATTTTAATTAAACCATTTTATAGGGCTAGTGTATTTCAGTGCTCACAGCTTCTTTTGTGCCAAGTACAGACTGTTCGCAAATTAGCATGAATTATTATAAACAGATACAGGAGTATTATCCAAATATAGTACAACGTTATATTACGTTCTCGTTTGCTTTCGTGTGTTGTATTTTATTTAATTAAAAATACGTTTAAATACTCGTTATTGTAGCAGTACTTAAATAATTTTAAGCTTTTTGGATATTTTTTACCTAGTATAAATACAAATTAATTATACCTTACTACAATGACAAATTCAAGCAAATTAATTCTATTAAACGCATTTCATATAGTATAAGAAAATTAAAAGGTATACGAAAATGTGTAAGCTGTATTATATATAATACATTTAGATAATACTGATTATTTTTAGAGAAAAAAATATGTTTATTACTAATCAACCAATATAATACAATAATATAGTATCGATTTTAACTTTAAAGTCTAATAATAACGTGTGTTTTGTTATCATTATTAATATCTGTTCATGACGCTTTGACGTAATTATGGTAGTTTATTATAATTATGAAAGCTTTTTTGTCTAAATAAAACCAAAGACATTTTACCAAGTTTCTGAAATTACATGGTTAGAATTGAAGTTTTAATGTTTTTAATGGGTATCCAGGACAGCTGTTTAGCTATATTGTAGTAAAAAAATGATTTGTTGAGATGAATTATCCTATTGTGGAAATTTATATCCTCCACCTTGCAATGAAAATTACAATAAATTATATATTGCAGTATTTATATTTATTGTTCGCTTAATTTTGATTTATATTTTAAATTATTTGAATAGTAATGTAGTAATGAGCTTAATAAAAGAATTGTAGTCGACATATCTAATCGAAAGTGGATAGCATTTGTAACTAAAATTAAAAATTAAATTATCCAATTCTATTCTTAAGCTTTATTATAGAATCAAAAAGAAACTGAAGGATAATCGACTAGTTTGACTTAAATAAATCAATGAAGTTAAATGTATGGAAGTGCGAGTGCACGGAGCTTTGGCAGCGACGCAATAGGACCTTAATTACTTTTACGTGTATAACATCTATTAAAAGCTATCTTATAATAAAATATGAGTTTTGTAACACGAACAATAATTTAAATGGATTATGTGAAAGTATGTAAATTAGATACAGTTTTAAATTTATCATTGATTAAGTATTAGTATGTAATAGTAAGTATTTAAAGATTTTTTTCAAAGCTTCCTGGGGCTTTTTTATATGAAGACTTTTAAAAATGTTTTAACTACTGATGTGAATTTAAAAAATCCTTTTTATTTTGCAACTCACTGTGGAATCCGCCTATTATTCTCACCATTTGACATTATTTATCATAATTAAACGACATTCCCGTCTAAGTGAGATCCTGAATTTCAACAATGTATAATTTTATTTTAAATCGCACAGAGAAAGAGAAGAACGGTTTGCGTGGGAGCAAGAGAGAGCTTCAGGATGAAATTTATTTCATGGGGGGTGTATGTTGTACGCCATTTTATCTAAAGCGTTCTTGTTCCTTTGACAACATCAATGTCCTTTGAACAAATTTTATATTTCCTTTGTAGTGCTCTTCCTTCTCGCTGCCTTCTGCGAAATAATGCAGCAGAACGGGAGTTTTCCGCCATTTGTATATAATATTTCAAACCCTTTCAATTATATTTGTCTATCTAGTTATCTCAAATATTGACACCTCGCCTCGCTTCTTATTCCATGATTTAAGGCACATCAATAGTTATCGACTGGAGAATCTATATCGACTGTGAAAAGGAAAAAGGACGTAGTCCTTTTTTTTCAAAATAGCTTTTATTCAGTAATCAAAGAAACTATGTTCATCTTCATGCACTTTACGATTGTGCCTATATAATCTTTTGACTTTCGCCTAAAATCATTTAATACACATTTTTTGTGTCTCCTGTAAAATTTACTCTGTGTTAGTTACGTCCCTTTTTCCTTTCCACAGTCGATATATATAAAGCTGGATGTCTGTTTGTTTATTTGTTTGCTATGTATTTAGACATAGTACGTGCAAACGAAGCCTAATTTTCTACGAACACTTATCTCATCCAAGAGAAGGTCGTGGGCTACTTTTCCTCCGAAAATTATAAATCTTTCGCCCTCCCAAAAGACCTCTTTCGGTTTCGTCATAAGTGATTGGTTAGTAACCAATCCTCGTAAAATACACAATGTCTCAAGATAAGTCTTCGCGTTGTGAAGATGCGTGTATTTTGACTTCGGATGGTATATTATAAGATACAACAAACAATATGAAAATTACATTATATAAAATTGAAACATTGATAGATTTATTTATGGCAGTTATTTGAATACAAATTTGCAACAAAGTATTATAATAGATTCTCCCACTTACAGAGATATGAAATATATTGTTATCACATTAATGTGAAGGACATTTTTATGGACTGGTGTGTCAAGGAAATTGATAAATTCGATAAAACCTTGATCAACTCAATAATACAAAATGGTATTAAATCGTTAGAAAATTATTCGTAATGAATTATTTCCTCGATCGGAAGATATTTTTGATTCAAAAGCATATCCAAATGCAAGCGGAAAAACCGCATTGCAATGTAACTTACAAGCGTGAGATGAACTCGATGCTCGTGAATGAGTAGCCACGTGTTTCCATCCTTCTCCCTCGCTTACTCGGGTGTTTAATTAAAGTGAATGCTTTGTCTCTGTATCACTCTGTTTATTTATCATTAACGAATAACTTATTTAGTATTTGAATGTTTATGCAAACCGAATTCTTTTTATGACAATAATTAGAATATTTCGCGCATTTTTGAGTCTACATTATTCATGCAAAGTGACATTTACGGAAAACCAAATTCCGGTTTACAAGATTAAATATTCTTGCCGAAAATCTCGGAAAACGGCTTAGTATAAAATAGTGGTATTTCATTACGCGGGGTAGGCATTTTTTCTCTGTCGTCTTGATGGTGGTTAATCCAAACTTCAAAGGATGAAGAAGAAGACCCGATTTTACTTTTAAAATTTATTATGAAATTGATATTATGTAAGCACGGCTTATTTAGTTTTGGTTCGTTACAAAAAAACACAGACACATTTTTAACCCTTTATCGAAATTAGTTAAAGGTCTGATTTTTTAACCTATACATTGTGATTAATATTATGTATAATGTCTAGAAAAATTAATAAGACTGAGTTGAGTTTTGAGGCAAGTTTATATTTGCAAGAATGTAATCTTTTTATGCCGTGGAGACTTATGAGTGAAGGTAATTTAAATTATATTTCATATATATATTATATATGAAACATAAAGGTTAAAGGCAAAGTTTTACGCGAAAAATCGTATTTATGAAATATCTTTACGAGACTTCATCGTGGCCTTTAAAAAGCTGAGAAGCGTGGTGTAGAAACAAAGTGAATAAAGGAAAAGAGTGTGCTCTTGAATTCTGCATGGAAATTTCCCCTATTATATATATTATAATACTGAATTCTCCAAATGGACCTAAAACCCTCGAATTACCGAGTGGGTAGTTTCCGCTCATTACTTTATAAATAAAATCTTTTTCTAGTGCACCTGAGCAGCCTCTTTTTGATTATTTCTTCAATATTCATGAAATGTTAATATTTTCAAGATAATTTAAATGCGAAAATCACACCACTGGTTAGCTTTGAACAATTTAAACGAATTTGTATGATTTACTTATCATAGAGTCGGCTTAAAATTGGGTGAAACTTTTTATAAAAAATACAATATCAACTACCTGCTCTCAAGCATGTTTCTTTTTTTATACTGTTGCAGTATACCGTGGCGTATCATGCTTATACGATAGCAATTTTGTAAGACCAGCTTAATATACTCTCGGGTTATATTTTATTATTTGTCGTCAAATAAATATGACAATAATTATTGTTTGGAAGCTGAAATTGCATACCTTCCTTATAAATAGGTTGACTCACTACTGAATCGGCTTGACAAGATGACAAGTACATCTCCTCTTTGAGCTAATATTCTATTCAGCGATTTTGATAAAAACGTTTTTCTAAAGGTTTTTCAGATTCAAATTGAGAGAACTTATAAAATGGCTTTGTCAACGAACCTCTCGTTAGTATGCACAGATAATCGTTTATCATTTAAGAGTATGTCACTTTATACAACAGTATTTATTACCAGTATTGTAATTCTACGAAATTTCGATTTACACGGTAGATAAGTTTCGTAAAATTGCAAATTAAAATTAAAGTCAAGATTAATAAATATAGATGGTTAAGTTGAGATAGAACTTTTTAAAAGTTTGTTAATGATTTGTTTATATTTAACTGTTAAAATTTATATACATAAAAATACTATTGTCGCTCTCACTAGACAATAATTTTAAGACGTGTGTTATTATTGAATTAAGAATGATACAATTTTTTTATTTTATTTAGAAATTTATCGCCTTTGAAATTTCGATGATTATTAGCGTTATTTGATTGTTTCAAGGAAGTTATTAATACATCTGTCATTATTGATAGTATGTATTAGACGAAAAAGCTGCGTGCATGTGCAATTTATTAAAGTTTTTTTTTTGAAATTTATATATATTGGATTTTAGGAATAATTGTCGTTATTTCAAGTAATTTGTAGGTGGTCATTTAAATTTCACACGGTTCCCTTGTAATTATTATATATTAAAGCTTCTTCATTATTAGCATACTAGATGTCGTTAATAATAAGACTATTTTATTTTTATTTATATGTGCTTGTCCTGATGGATATCTGTAAAATATTTGAACAGCTTCGAAGGTAAAAGAAAACCCTTTCGGTTTTTTAAGATCTTTCACATTCTTATTACGTAGGAGGACAATCCCCGAGGGAATGCGTTTTATCAGGAATCCTTTCGTCCCTCACTTAATAATATAGATGTCCTAATTGGGTAATTTCGGGAATTCTTATTGACATTGATCGGTACGATCCTTGATTTTCGAATGGCGGTCAACGAATGAGACCATTGAAAATAAAAGTTCAGGCTTTGTTGGTACTGTCCCTTAGAAATATAAAATTACATCGGAACAAAAGCAAATATTGACATATTTTTTTGTAATAGATATACTTTTGAGCATTTTAAATTATTTGAAATTATGATGGCTGCCGAAAAGGTTTTGCTCAAGTAAACCCAATTAAGGGGTAAATGAATAATCTGATGACGCTTGTTTCTTCATTTAATGTCATTTTTAATTTAGTAACTAAAAAGCCTAGTAACAATCAATACACACACTATACGATAGTAAATAAATAAAACTATTGATTTTCTTTGCGTTATCAATTTTAGAAAATATTTCTAACACCAATAAATATAACGTGAAATTGATCATGTATTTAGATTTTTTTTATTGTAAATATCTGTATTCTCCCCGGTAGGTTTGAGGTTAGCTTACGCAATTTGGAGCTGAAGATTCAATTTCCACAGCAGCTGGATTAAAAAAAAAACAATATCTGTATTTTAAAAACCCAATTGGTTGATTATTTGGTTGATAATCAATTTTCGTTAGCAAAATCTCTAAACGTAAGCAAGGCTAGACAATGAGGATATCCACAGAGCTTATTTTATAGAGTAGTCACCCTCACACTATAGATCTAATGGCTTAAAAAAAATCATAGTTCAAAACAGATAAATAAACGTTTATCATTCAAGATTGAAGCAGGAGTTGTTTGTTACTGTTGACTAAATTGATTTATTTCGGTAGGCTTTATTTTTTTAATGTAAATGTAAAAAAGGTTAATAGTTAAAAATTTGGGATTAATATTATTTTGGAATTTCGCTCGTCGTTTAAGGGTTAAAAGAAAAATGAAGTGGCAACATACTAATGGAAAAAAATAATAATCCCCATACATTAGAAGCTCCAAGAAAATGTAGAGAAGTGATTTGGTATACTCTACGCTCGAAGTAAAAAAAAACGTTAGCAGTCAGGGTGGGGGTTGTTATATACGCCCTTCCTGAATTCATTTTTCTTATTTTTTTTCTTTCTGCTTCTTTCATGTTATTATAAAATCGGCGTTCTTTATGGCCGCTGTCTTAATATAATACTCGTGGTAATATATTTGTGTATATTATTAAAAAAACGCCGCATTAAATTATGTGCTATTAAAAAACATTCGAATTTAAGATGGGTATTATAGAATATTAGTATATTATTTAAGCTATTTTTAATTATGAATATATATTTTTATACAAATAAGCTTTTAAACAATGCATAAAATTACCTTATTGAGTATTTTTTTTACAAATACCGTGGTTTGACCTTCGATATGAATGTAAAATCAGGCTGCGTTTTATGTTCCAGCCTAATTTAGTCGGCCGTCCTTTTTCAGTAAATATTTTTCGGTCGTAGAGTGTGGTAGCATAATGGCCGCTGTTGGGGCACTGAAAATTGATACATCATTAAAATCTCTTAGAGTGATTGTGTGGTGCGCTGTTCAGGCCAGCAGCAATTTTGATGATGCCTGAGGCAATGTTATAACAGCTATTGATGAATGCTATCATATGATGTTGGATCAAATGGGCTTACAGCATACGTGGTTCCAACATGATGATGCTACGTCACACACAGCTTGTGCCACGATGCAAATTCCGGCGAATCGGCCTAAATAAAATAAAATTAATTGTAAATGTAACGAATTTCTAGAACACGGTGTTCTTCCTAAATTTCATACGTCATCGATTTTTTAATGTATTTAATATTTATTTTTGTGTTAATATTGAACTAAATGTTTTGAGCTTATAGAAGTTCCTGTGAAACTTTTCAGCACTGTAACACACGTTTTCTGACCACGAAGTATCACGAACCACGAAGCTTTGCTGTATTTTTAATTTTTATGCTAAATAAGTTATCAAGCGAATTATTTTGAAATCTATAGATTAGCGTATTCAAGTTTGAAGTACGCTCATTTATATATTTTGACTCGATAAAAGTATTAAGGACATTTAAAACGTGTTGTTTTTTATTGAAAATTTTGAAAAGTTCATTAATACTGCAGTTTTTGTACAATGCGTATCAGATACATCCTCTGCCAACCCTTGCTACAACCAGCTTATTATACAGTTTTCATCAGTGATGACAGAAAATAATAATTAGTCTATTGTGTTATTTTAAACATAACCTAACGCATATAATTTTATCTCGTAAACTCAAACCTAACCCATTTAGTAATACGATTAAGTTTTTGTTCGTTCTGTGATATATCGTAGTTGTGTATGTCCAAGCTTATGTTGTCTTGGTGAAGAGATATCAGGCATTCATAAAAGTAACATTTATTTATTTTACTTAATACATGTTGTAATATCACAAATTATAAGTTTAATAC
>JAGVSQ010001682.1:994-27883 GCA_022683975.1 Rhyacophila evoluta | reverse complement strand
TTAATAAACTCATTTAAAACTTACGAAAGTATTTAAAATGTTTTACCGGAACTGAGAAAAAAGTATACTAAATTAAGGAAGACGATTTCGGTCCAAAATGATAAGATAGGATAGAATAAGCTTGTAACTTGATATGAGGAGTGATGACATTTACGAAGTATAGAGCGAAAAAGTTTTATGGTTTTCTTATAAAAATGTGAAAAGAGTATTTGACTACAGTTGTGGCTGTCAAAATATTTAAAACATGAGGCACGGAACGTTCCGAGTCTAGCAGATAACCGCTACACAATAACGTAATATTACGGTTCCCGCAGGGCAAGTGTTGAGTTCTACATAATATGGACAACTTAATATATTATATTGTAAATCTAAAAAAACTGTTTTGAGAAAAAAACAAGAAACCTCAAAATTTCCATCCGATTCCGTAAAAAAAAATCCGGGTAAAATTTCAAAAAATTCCGAGATTAGAATTCCGAAAATGTTGAAATTCGAATTTTGTTTTTTTTTAGTTTCCCAAAATTTGCATTCCTTAGATGAACCAGTCTCGTTAGATTTCCCTGCATCATGCGTGGATGGTAACTTGGTAGAGCTCCACTATATTTCGTATATGAGGGGGTTAAAAGCAAAGCTGTTCGTCGAAGTCATATTCCGAAAATTTTATAAATTATACACAGGCATTCTAACCACTTATTCTAATATTTTTCAATAAATATTCTGTTTATTCTGAAAGTGACCCAAGTCCATTTATATTTACATCGATATATTTAATAGTTTGCGTTTCAATGAAATCAAAAATATGAATACGTAAAGGATACCAATATGTCGCACTGCTGTGTATCTAAGAGAGTAATTTATTAACAAAAAATAGTAATTATTAAGTGAATGGAGTTAAGTCGCTTTCAAAATTAACAACTAGATTTGTTGTGAAATTAAATTGCTAAACATTACATTTACCGTTGATCTTAAGTGTTCAGTTCATCAATCGATTCAATTTGGTATACAGTTTTCATGAAAAATTATGATATTTTTCCCCTCAGGGTTGTCAAAAATACTTATTTTATATTTATGTCCTATTTATTTTTATTCATATATATTTTTTTCTTAAAGTTCTTGTTCATTAATACTCAGGCCATCACAATTGTTATGTAAACGAATAGGAACAAAAAATATTGTGCATATGATGTGCAAATGACCACTCATGATGAGACATCCCATGTAACATTTATCATATTATTTCGATAACTTGGTTGTTTATCAATATTTTTGTGTGGTAGTTGATTCGTGTTGTGATTTTTTTTATAAAGAGTACTTCATTGCTATATTTGGGCCTCTTGATACCTTGAACCGCCCGTAGGTGGGCTATTTGCGGCCGAATGAAGATGTATTGTCCTCTCGTTGTCGCCGGTCTTTGCTAGAAATTGATAGTATATTATATTATATATATTTTAGCTTAATGACTTTCGGTATGGCTGTATATTGGCAGAATCTTCGTCTCTCGATGACATTGTCACTAGTTTGAAAAAATGAGCGAAAGTGATTTTTTCCACGCGAAAAATTTGTATAATATTCCTGTATCGAGTTAATTTATTCGCCGAAATAAATTAAATATATTATTAGTATTCAAACATCTTGGATTTAAATTGTTAAAAGTTGTAAAAACAATATGATAAAAAACATATGCGAAACTCAGTGTTTCTCAAAATGCTTAAAAACCTAATTGATATTATTAATTCTTGATGGAAATTTATATTAAACTCATAAATCTGTATGTGTGCATAATTTTCATAATTTCAATGGTTACACTTTTTTTTACGTCTTCTAGCCGTGTGAGTGGGATAATATGCGGTTCTTGAGAGAATTTTTTACCGTATCCGCTCCGAAACTGGAGCATCTAGAACGGCTTTGAAGATGTCTACTCCAGAATAGGAGTGTATATAGATCTCCATAGTTCGAATGCATATCTTGAGAGACTGTTTTTATAAGAATTATTTGTCAGGCAATTGCCCAAGTCCAGGATCCAGTTCTGCATATTTGGATCATTTTTAATATATGAAAATCGAGTCTCCGACGATGGTCGTCTAGTTGTTATGTACGGGTTTTCTGTCTTACTGTAGTGTGTACTTAACAAACCATGTCAACATAATTTCACTGCATTATATAGATATATAGTGGTGAATTTATGTGCTTGAATATGATTGAAGATTTCACGAGACATCCGAGGCATATTTAAAAGCCAGTTCACGCCATACTATACAGGCTTTACAGATACATGCTTTCCCATTATCATAGAGGTCCATATACTCTGCCTTGGAGTGGAAAATGTTGATTTATCCTTATTCAATCATATTTGCGGATGTCTTAAGTAAATGCTGATTTAATTATTAATTAAATTTTGAGCCACGCTGTGAAATTTCGTATATTAACGAAGAATATAAAATTGTATTTAAAATCTATTAAATTATTGTATATTAAAAATATAAATTATATTTTTTATTTTTTAGTGTTATTTCTTTTGTTCGAAAATATATGTTTCCTATTGTCGACATATTTCGTCGATTTTTTTTGGATAACATTTTAAAACGTAATCATCCTATTGTTTGAAATAAAATATAAAAATATGTCACATTTAAATAATGGCTTGGTTAGTAATATAAAAAAAATATAATGTTTAAAATATGCCAATAAATATTTTAAAACATCGGTATTTTAGCTGATCATTGCGATAAGACAGTGATTTTAAAACTGTACATCCTGGAAAGCTGGATTTGGTTTTCTCATTTCGATATACGAGCCATTTGCATGAGTATGCACTTGAAAATGTAAATTGTACACTGAATTGGGATTTACCCAATAGATACGCAAATATAATATCGACTGCAGAAAGAAAAAAAGACAGCCCTCAATTTTTCTCAATAGGTTTTATTCGAAAATCTGGATGTATTTAACTTAAATTACATTATATCAAAAGATATAGGCTTAGTATGCCGAATTAGTGTCTTAACTTCAGATTTTAAGTTTGAAAAAGAATTCATTGTGAAATTCTTCCACGTAATCAATTTTATTGGTTTTTCATAAATAATTTGTTAAATTACTATCATATTGAGTAAATAAAACACCAGTTTCAGTCTTCGTGCACTTCAAGATTGTGTCTATGTAATATTTTGACTTTTGCTCAAAATCGTTTAATGTTTTTTTTTTTTTGTGCATCCTGTAAATTTTTTTGTATGTGGGTTACGTCCTTTTTCCTTTCCACAGTCGGTATTTAATATATCTCTCGGTTTTGGACAAACTTCATGAGTGACAGTCCAAAATTTTGATTGCCTCATACTCAACAGTCACCTTCTAAGGATAATCTGCACCATCGAGTCGTTATGTGCAGAGATCAACTTGGACATCAAATTGGACAATTCGCTCGGTCCAACAGCAGAGGAAGAATCGGTTGAACCGATACTAGCAGTTATTCTCTTTCGATACACATTTTAGGACATTCCTAGAGGATGTTTTCAACAACAAGTATTTAGTCGTACTGCGACGAATATTTTTTAGCCCAAATGTCAAAAAATATAATCATATCTTATATCTTAAGATGGCGTACTTGTCTCACTTCTTTTTTCCCATCAATTGCGACTGCAGTGTATCATAGATACGCCAGTCACTGACATCGTATCTTCGTAGTATCGTCATCATGACACTGTGGATCCTGTACCATTTTTTTTATTAATATAAAATGAGTTTTTTTGTCACATTAGTTTAATGTTATATTGCAGTGTGCGTTGTGGATGATACATCCCAATTATAGAATAATTAACAATAATTTATTGTCTATGAGAAGAGTCTATTTTTTGACCTTTAGTTGAATAACATGGTCTATTTTATTTATGGTTCATCATTATCCGGTTTATTTGGCCTTAGGCAATTTCTCTACTTGCGTACTAAACCTTTGGTTCTTGAGTCACTTTTTGGCATTGGAATCATACAATATAGTCTCTCCGGTAGTCCGGAAGTTAGCGTGAGCGCCTCGCAATCCGGGGAGTGCGGTTTCGATTCCCCCATTTGTCGGATATTAAAAAAATCGAAAATGCAGGACTGGGTGCCCTTGCTGCGTTCCTTCGAACGGGAATCAACTTAGTTATACCTACATTTGGTGATGGTCGCTTTCGAGTCGAGCCAATATATCGATGTCTTTATCTGCAAACCAGCCAATTCTATTGGTATAAAATGTTCCCGAGCAGCATGCTTTGGCCTGATGCTGAGACTGATGCTGCATGGGGTTGGCTAGGGGTTGCGGTCGATTTTGCGTATTTCAAATTTTGTGTGTCAAAATTAAGGTCGAATAAAATGGCATCGACATTTTTTGACAATGAAGTTTGTAGATTAAACCATCGATATATATATTTGGCATTTTTGTACAATAAAGACTTTACTGGTGGTTTAAAATGCGATTCACGTTTGTTACTTCGCATTAAACAATTTTATAGAAAGAAGATATAAAGGCATGTGTAAAATCCGAGAAATTATTTCGCAAAAAAAGATTTTGCACTACTGTTCCATGGGGAGTAGGGATTCACTATTGAAAATGTCATGGTCATCGATGGTTTTATTTGAATACGAATTTTTTTTTTTTTAATTCGAGCAGACGTTTTTAATTAACGGGAGTTTTTTTATCGACTGAAAAAAACTACAGCAGACGTGTCGATACAGATATTGTTATAATTAGTATAAACGAAGTCACAACTTTTCAAGACTTGTAAAACAGTTTTGTAAAAGACGAGACATTGGAGACGGAACGCTGAAAATCCCAAATGAATTTAATGTACATTAACACTTTAAATGGGGAAAAACGACTCCGTGTCGATACAAATGTCATAGTTACTTGTGAAACACGAGGACCGTGTCAAAAGTATAAAAAAATCAAGATTTGTTATTTATGACTGACATGAACACTTGCTCACCGATCGCTTTGCTTTGCTATGTTATATGTATTATACTCACACGGTCACCATTTTGGGCGAATGATCATGCTATTTGGATTGACAAACACGTGCGTGTCGTCCGCATTGAAAGAGTTAACGTTATTTATTGTAACCTATAACAACACGTATGAAAATCTTTAATCCTTCTGTATCAATCTTACGCTAATCACAAGTTATCGGTTATAATAATGGAAACAAGTAAATTGAGAGAAATATTAGAATAAATAAAATATACAGTGTTTAAAATTTGAAAGCGGCTTTACCGTAAAGATTCAAATTATTGGAACAAAAATTTAAAATAGTGTTTTTAAATGGTTAATATTTTTGTCATAATATATTTCATTTACATAATAATTTTTCTCGCTTCATACCGATCTAGCGATGGAAATTGTAAACATTTTGAATTTTATTTCTAAAATCACATTGAATTCGAAAAAAATTATAAAAAAAGTTTTTATAGCAGGACGATAGGTGGCTTTTTAAAAAAGAGCTATTTAAAAAAGTCACCTGCCGCGGTTTAATGTATCAAGGATTACAAGTGTCTTGTAATTTGATGTCGCGGGTTCTAGCTTGTATCAATACTAAATCTGTTGAGCGATTGACCGATTAATAGTATTCGTGAAAAGTATAGTGTCAAGATAAATCCATTCCATATATTATTATTTATTATCTTGAATCGGAATTGGTGGTAAAAACCAACATTCCACCCGGAATGATTGATGCTACAAAACGGAGACGAAGTCATGAATAACCATCTATGTTGATGTGTACAGTTTTCAATTAATCTAGTAAGATTGCCAGATTTAAGGATTGAATGTATCAATTTCGGAGATAATATGTTGGAGATACTGAACTTGGTTACCTTTAGTCTTCATTATTATGTTAGGTTTACGGAAATTGAGGCTTTCCTTAATATCTGTCTTATATATACGATATGCCACGATTTATTTCAAGATGTGGTAAAGAAAACATAAGATTGTGATTAAAATAAAATCGACATTATGATTGTTAGATTTCAGGTACTTTTGAGTTAATTGCCTTTCCCTTAGAGCTTAGAAGAAAGATTTGTTGTTGAAAGATTAGATGTTGCCACACTACTAACTGTATAAATGATAAATATTAATAGTAAATAATTTAGAATTTAAAATCAATTTACATCAAGCACCATCAGTCGACAATATTAATATTGATAGTGCTCGTTTAACTGATTGTCGTGTTAATTTTAATATTATTTCCGAAGGAGCAAACTTGCACTTACACGTTTGTATACTGGTTCATCCGTAGCATCTAGTACAATTATCACGAACATCTTTGACAATCATCTCAAAAACAATTTATACGTGTCGACTTTCTCATTATCGTCCATGTTTCTTAACACATAACTTAGTATTGTTTTTACAATTTTCTTATACGACGTATGATCACCTTATTGTAGACAGAACCGGCTCAAGGTACTGACAACACGGATACTAGCGTGAAGTGCCATCAAGGATCTTAAAAAAATATGTTTCAATCTTAAAATTCTTGAGATTGAAAAAGGCAATTTCACGTATGAATTTATAACAAAAGCTACTTTTAATGACACTCAGTAGAGATGCTCAGTAACCAAATCTATAGTGTAAATTCATGCGCTGCTTATTATTGTATTTGGAATTACTGTAAAATACGTTTTGAGATAGTAAAGTCATTTCTAAATTTTTAGGTTTTTCCTTGTGAATTTTAAAAATAATTATACTTTAAAGGGGCGCCGAAATTAGCCTGGCCCTGCATGCCTAAATTCATTTTCATTTAACAAATTGTGGGAATTAATACTAATTGCATGTGATTTGACTGCAACGTTATGAAGTCTGGCAACTTTCCTTATAGCGTTTTTTTTATTGAATGGGCTATTTCATATTTCATTGTTTGAAAATATCCACAAAAATATATCGAGCAGCACAGAACATTAGATTGAGAGAGTTGGTCGTCAAATATTGAGGCCGTCTTCGAGTCGCATAATAGTAAAAGTGCTGTTGACCAAGAAGTGCATAAGCTATCATTTTGCATGTACACAATTATATAATTAATTCAATAATAAGACATTATTATTATCACACATTTTATTTATAAATATATACAAACATTTTTTGTTTTTTTATATAATATTTTACGTGTAAAAAATAATAATATTTACATTTTATACGTCGTCTAGGAAGATATGTATGGAGTATATATGAAGAAAATATATATTGTACAATAATAATAATTCATAAATGGACAGTGAATCGTGTATGACACGACTCTAAAAGCCCATGATTTATACATATATATGATACTATATAGACATACAGAGAATATATATACTTTATAATTAATTTAGTTTCAAATCCAATTCGTTCCATTTTAAATTTCCATATCTTGCCGATTTCGATGTAGATATTTTGGCGAAATATATTCGGACCACATTGTGAAGAGTGAAAGAAATAGAGATGTAACAGTGAGAAGATTAGTCTCATTCTGGGCACACCGTGATCAAATCCCGTGCATGTGTAAGTGAATTCGAAAAAAATGACCAAAAAATTTTGACCACTTTTTAAGAATTTTTGATATTTTTGCAAAAAATCAAAACACATCTGATAGCCGTATTCTTCGTGCAGTTTAGGGAAGTCATCAAATTCACCACCATAATCTTTTTAAAGATTACTGTCATCAGAAAAAAAATGTGAATTATTTCTTGCAAATTTATCCGTGCGTAAGTGATAAATTATATTTTATAGTAATATGAAAAATAAATAACAAATATAAAAATATAGCTGGTCTCGTGCAATTAAAAAGATTTGGGATTTGTCACACGACGTACCGAAATATATTATGTCTTCCATTAAAAGAGCTGAGCCGGGTCTGCGTCGTCACCATAGCTGGTAGATTGTAGGCACTCGGTTGAAATGTATTTTAATTTTGAATATTCGACTCCCGATGGTGACGTGATGATGTAAGTTACGCATATTGACTAGTTGACGGGGCGGTGTTTGTTTCTTAACGACGGGTGTCTGGCTTTGGTGGGTGTTGTCTGATGTATTCCAGAGCCTTCAGGATGGCTTCTGGGACCGGTGGGGGTGTTGGAAGATGGGCGCCCTGCAAAAACGAAACACATACTCGATAACGTTGCTAATAAACAGTTTCTTCCTCACGTCTCGAACACGTCAGTTGGATAAGTATTATGTTGGTTTAATTTCTGTGAATAATCTGTTTTACCTGTGGTTGGTATCCGTTTTCGTCAGCGATGTATGACAGTTGGATTGGGGTGCCATCGGGAGCGGTCCACTGAGCGCTGCCTTGGACGGCTTGAGCTTCGTTTTCCTGGAAAAGAAAGTAATTAACATGTTATTATGGTCAATGTAGGAATCCTATAATACGACTCCATGCAATTTGTCTCCACAGCATATACTTCCTGATATTTATCTAAAGGCATCAAAGCGTTTTTTAGTAGTAGTATTTTCACGAATAAAGGAGAAATCGAAAAATATAAAACCAGAAAAGTACCACTTTGAAGAAGATGGGTATTTCTCCAAAAGGTGTACTGGCATCAACTATGTGTTGCGGTCAAGTCAAGTGTATCTTTGCAATTTATTTTTGTTGCAATCTTGCAAAAGTAGTTTTACTGGCTTTTAATGATAATTTACAAGTCATCATTTTCAATATTATTTACATATGTTAGATTTGTCAAACCGAAAAAATAGTTAAAAATAAGTCGAATTGGCAATCAATAAAGCAAACGTTCCTTATTAATAAAACAGTGGAAAATAAATAATCATACCACTTCAGACCCCGGTAGATATGTAGAATGACAACAATAATATTTTCAAAATTGTGACACGAGATAAATTTACATCAAACTAATATTATGAAAAAAATTACAATAATTACTAGTTAAATAACATTATTGTTCACTATGACAGCTAATGAAAGACTATTGTAATGCTCGCAAGTGTGTTTATTTACCTTTCCGATGTTTTGGAGGGATCCTTGTTCTTGGGCAGCGATTCCGTTTCCGGTCTCGTAGTTGAATTGGTAAGATCCATCAACTCCGATATCGAGATTCTGCTTGAGTATGGGCGCATCTGCGTCAGGGCCTCCTGCGCCCTTCAAGATGTGGGAGACATCGGCTGACACGAATGCCACCATAAGGAAAGCGAGAAGGAATTTCTAAGAGAAAAAGCAACGACACAAATAAAAATACATGCTAAAAAGGCAGTGAAACATTGGATTTATTTTAAATATTTGCACTAAACCGCATTACAAAATTTCAGTAAAAATAATGCCGATATGTTATACGTCGTTAATTATTTATAAATTTCAAATTATCTTAATAAATTTAATTTTAGTCCGTGATTATAAAAATGATGCCTATCCTAATTGATATTCGTTAAGACCATATATCCTGAACTCCATTTTATACGAAAAAAGGTAAATTTTGAATATAAATAATTCAATATTTTATTAGCAATTTAGAACCGTAATTGGTATTGAATGAATTATGTTATAACAAAAAAACAATGATTCAAGACATGTTTATATTTTATCAAAATTGTTTTTATTTTGTTCTCAGTACGTTTTACTTAATAATTAAACATCGAAAGGCCATTCATAAACATTTATTAATAAGCAGATATGAAATTATTAAATTCTGCCAAATAAATATGACATTAATAATTATTTACGACAATTCACAAACTTATATAACATTTGTTTGTATCGATGTTATTTGATAATTTAAGCCGTCATGTATTAATTTTTTCGAATATACTGTAATGTTTTATTCAGAATGGACGTAAAAGACATTTTAATTGTATGCTGACAAAATGAGGGTTCATTCGTGAAATTTGCGATGTATAATAATCCGTAGTCTCTTTCTTATCCGAACATAGTCCAAGTGTAAAAAAAAAAATCTTACACAAAACAATTTTCTATATAGAAAGTGAAAACGGTTTGAAATTGTAGTGTTAAATGTACAGTACTTTGTATGTAAAACGTCAATTGATATGCATATTAGTTTCAAATTATGAAAACGAAATATTTTCCCTCGTCTATTTTTTCCTGCATTAAATATGATATCAACGTTTTGAATTATATTTATACAGTTGAAAACGTTTTGTTCTCAGCTGTTTCGGTCATAACGCTATTATCAAAAGTTTAATTTTACAAATATTAACAGTGACAACACTTTAATGAATATCGTTTGAAATTCTAATAGCTTCATACTGATTCAACTCAAAATCCAACCTCTAGCTGCAACTTAAATTCAGTTTTTTCCCCAATTAAATACCACATTAAATGGATTTTTCCCACTTCAATTCCAAATGAATATATAAATAATCGTAAGGTAATGTTTGAAAATGTAGACGAAACACGTGTCTAATATTGTATTAAATTTATACCGTGAATTCTAAGCCGTATTAAAAAAAAAATATTCCCGCGAAACTGTTACATGTCTCGACAATGGTGCGACGATCGAATCAGGTAAATACAAAAGTATTTATTAAATTCAATTATTAAATCATTAGAAAGATTAATGCAATTTAATGAGATACCATATTAATAATATTAAACAATTATACTCGGTAAATACTAGTGTACTGACCATTTTGAGTTCTGGTATGTTCACTAAATTGGGATGAACTGTGAATTAACAGACGCGACCTCTCTCTTATATACTGGGCCCATCTTAACTCCCACCCTGAAGAATTTGTGTGATTTTTCGTGTTGTTTGCACACGAAGGCCTAATCTGCGTGGGAGGATTAGCTTTTTTTTTATCTTTCGCCTTATCGACACAATATCGCATCTAAGTTTGAAAAACACAAAGAAAAATGATGTTTTTTTAATATTATTTAATCGCTGCTTATAATACTACATAGTTTAATGCATACATTAATGTTTGTAGTATAGTGGATCGCGCAGTCTGCAAACCTAGTCATCGTTTTTGGTCATGAGATGCGTGCCCTTGAATATACCGATGTTGCAATCCATGCGAAGACTATTTATTTTTTAGGTTGCAAACATCACAAATTATTAGTTCAAAGCATTTACGACATATAATAATAACAGAGGGAATAGATTTGTTGCATACAACATATACTAAAAGAAAATCAGTTAAAAATGACAAGTGATTGTATGTATGTATGCATTCATTTACGTAATGTAAAGAAAGAAAAGAAAACAAAGAGAGCACTCAGTGAGCTCGACAGATCTTAATTTAAAAATTTATAAAATAACATCACGCTAAACTCACTCTCACTCAGGTGGAATGTATCATTGACCGTGGCGACTTCGTTAAACATGACCAGTATTCTCCCCATTGGCATTACTAATGGCAGGTTAGTTTTACAATTTGGAATAATAAACAGTCTATGTTCTCGACTCGGGTGGTTACTTGGGACACATAAACCGATATTAGCAAGAATAACAGAATTCTTGATTAGACCACGTGTAAGTCGAAAAATTGGGTGGCCGAATGCATAGTCCTTCTTAGTTTTGAGTAGGAAAGCGTTCATAAAAAATCGGTTTGTTAAAGCCACGGATAGTATCCATATACCCGCAAGTAAAGAAGTCTCAGAAATTTCTTCTGAACCCTCTCCACCATAAGGTCATTGTCACCTGTCCAGACAATCGATCCACTTTCTAATCTGCTGCTCACATGTATGTTGTATAGTATAGAATAGAATCTAGAATACTAGAGAAATGATGTAAGGTGAACTTCTGGCATGGAATTGACTATACTATTCCTGGTTACACCAAGTTATCTCAAACAGCCAACGTTTCCTTAAAACTATCTTGAACAAGATGCCAATCACATGCTGTGGATATGTTCTAGCATGAGCAAGGGACGGAAAGAATTAGGCATGTTAGTCCAACCACATGCGGTCCTATCTTGACTTCCAACCTGGTTGCCAGAAGATATAACTCTATTTATAAAATATGAAAAAAAAAAATTACGCATTGACACAACAATGACAATATTTAAACGATGTCTTTTGTTAATTGTACTGTGGTGGGATTTGAAAAAAACATACCCCATGAAAACTGTCATGGGGTGTTTGTACTCTCTGACCTCTTACTTACTACGTGCGCTACTGTTCCAGAAGCTAACGGATTTTTCTTTAGCCGGTGACAGTTGGAGCTTTGAGAAACACGAGGCATTTGAAATACCTGCGAGCGATACCAACTGTAAAATAGAATACTCCATCTAAAGGATAAGTTGTCTGTCAGATAAATCCATATTAACCCAATCCGACCTATATCTATATGTGAACATACATATTATAATATTTGGTACGCAGAAATAGTTAAAAGTAAGGAGTGGCATGCCTGAGGAACACCAAAATATATATATCGATAAAGACAGCATATTTTACAAAGGGTTACTAACATCACATTATGAAGTCTAGTTAATTGGTTTCGATTGATCGATATGCCATGCCGATGTGAAGCAGATAACAAAATAACCAGCGTTAATTAGTTTTTAATTAGAAAATAATAATGATTTCGTGGCGGAACCTTGAGGAACACCAGAAAAATTGTCAAGAATTTACAATTGACAGGTGTTGGTGATGCTTTTTGTTAAAGGCTATGGTCGGTCGCCGACAGAATTGACGTAATGTACTTCTATTATTTAATTATTAAAACTGTCGTACGCTACATAAATAATAATAATAATGCTTTATATCGTTAAATGTATATTCACACTTAAGGATGGTTTCTCCAGGTAATACATTTTCCGCGAATAAAATATATAACTCAAACAAATAATGAAATTCGTCGTAATATGTATCGAAGGCATTAAAACACTGATCTAAAACAATAGTTCGAATAGTATCAATATAATGTTCATGATTAATCTCATGCCAAGACCTGAAATTTTTAAATTATGTATCATTTTTATAAATATCTTTTTTCTTTTATGAATAATTAATTGCACGTCTTTTTAAACGGTTTCACTAATAATGCTTCATATGAAAGTTTACAATTGATAATAATTTTGAATCCGATTTTATATAAACTCTATTCAAAGATTCTAAATTATGTTCTCTCCGAAAGTAGTTCACAATGTGAAAATGTCCACTTTAGAAATGGACTACATGAATCTTCGCAGTGTGAAGATGTATCTTGACTGTTTCCCCCCCGAAAATTGGTTGCCAGCTAATTACTCAGTGCACTGTTGAGCACATAAAACTTGTTATTTCAGCAAATTTAACCACATTTTGGATTATATAATAAATTCAATAAGTCTTATTTTTAAAATTGCATATTTGCCTTACTTTGTTGTAACATGATACAAATTAGAACGCAGGTCATGTAAATCTTTTCCCTATGATGGATTACAAGTAATAATACATTACTATTGTTATTAAGTGGAGTTTGGCACTTAATAGCGCGTGCGCAAGTGCCAAATTCGATTGCGCATCGACACCTGTATTTTGGACGTTTCGAAATCCATAATCATGCACAAAAAATGAATCTTTAATTATTACCGTATTTAGTGGTGTATTGCAGCTTTAAACAAGCGGTTCGCGATCCATTTAGGTGATGGTAAGCGAGATATGAACAAGATGAAAAATATTCTACTAAGTAGTGTCAGTTGTATTTCTCAATAACATAAGATTTACAGTCCTTCCAACCAGCTGTAGGATCCACCGTGCCATTTGACCCGGTGGCCGCAATGGAGAATTTCACATATATATACAGCACACTCGAGTAGACGGCAACTTAAGTCTTCGGTAATTTGTATTTACTACCGCGACATAAAGTAAATCGCTTATCAGAACTCCGGCGTACGTCTGATTAAAACTGGCGTAAGGACGGAGCGGGTGAATGGTGGTCACATTTAGTAGCAGGTACATAAATTAGACTCCTACTCGGTAATAAGCGACGATGATTATGGGATGCTGTGCAAGCCACGTTCTTGGTACTTGGATTCTGCACGTTGTTGCGTCGAATATTCGAAGTCTAGTGATATTCTATACAGTATATAGTATCATCTGTTAAACTCTTCCTCTCCATCAATTCTTACGTCTCTTACGTGGTGGTAATCACACTCTCTGGGAGAACCCTTGTATGTCCGCCGAAAAGAAGGTTTTCCGTAATAAGAAATTTACTTTCCTGTTACTGAAAGCCATCATAAAAGAGTATTATTTGTTATTGGAGCGGTCTCTCCGGTAGCTTAGAGGTTAACGTGCAGGTTCCATTCCCTTATATGCCAGATTTTTTAAAATTCGACAATGTTGGACTGGATGCATATTATGTCGACCAGAATTGTTTTAACAACCAATTCTCATGAAAAATAATCTATAAAAACATATCTTACGATTGCAAAGATTCATATGCTCCACTTTCGGCGCGAAAATAGTAAAAAATATCATAAATATCAGGTTAATCTCGTCGACCTGTCTCATACCGAAAAAGAACACCCTTAAATTACCGTTCAGTTAGGTTAGGTTCTCCGAAGATCCACAGCTGGCTCCAACAAAGTACTCGACCTGCATTGTTTTACTTCTTCACGATTAAATTCTCTCAATTAGAGGAAAATTGACTTGAATTGAATTGATAACGATTGATTTTTTTCGTATACAATACCAGTGTAAGTGTCATGCAATTTAATTGTCGTTCGCTTTACTTTAAGAAGCGGATCGCTCGGATCACACCTCTAATTAATGAGTCGTAAAGAACAAAAATCTTCCTCATTTCAAATCCTCGCTATCGTATTAATCACTCGATTGACTTGTGACATTTTAAATGCGGGCATAATAGGATGTATTATAATATAATCATATTACGAGTGTTGCCCAAGCAATTTTGACACTTAATTTGCTTTTGTTGTGGTTTTACATTTGTTTGACATTTCGGAATAACTTGAGACGTTGTGTGTGCTTTGACTATTGCGATTGTATACATTGTTCAAGAAATTCCTACATCTTTTAAATTTATTTTCAAACATTTTTTTGATATCAAAACTTTTGCTGTTATGTATAATATGCCTCCTGACTAGGGTTCCCGGTTTCAGAAAAAATATCTCAATCTGTACAACTTCGAGTGAACGACAGTTTTCGACTCTAACAAGCCATAGATAAAGATGTGGGAATCGAATTCGTATTCCCCGGATTGCTAGACGCGCACGCTAACCTCTGCATTATCGTGGAAACATGTAGATCGGTTCAACGAAAAAACTTCACTGTAAACATTCGAAAAAGCGAATAGTAAATATTATAATAGGCTCTTGATTCGTGTACAATTTTTTCGCTCACTCTGCATTATTCTTACAATACAACCGAAAGGTGCAAATCGAATTTGTGAAAAAATCTCTCCTGTAGATGTGATGCATAGACAATGTATACAAGATGGTTTCGCAATACATACGGAATACTTAGTGTGTACAATCTGAGGAGATGAGGCGCAGTATTGCGTAATGCGGTATAGCCTCTTACGACCTTTCGGATACCGGCCGCGGGCGTTTCGCAATGGCTTTTTGTCGGGTCGTTAATTATCTGAACGTGTCAAATGCCGGCACCTTGGCACGGTATATCGATCCTTGTTATTTTCGAGTGTTTTTTTTTCTAAATATTTTTTTTTCTTCAAATGTTGCGTGTTACTAAACCATCATTATTATAGTACTACATCTCACAGTCAGCTTTAGCTTCCTCAAGCTAAAGCTGAAACACTTTTTTGTTAAACGTTCATTTAAAAATAATACCTTTTATTAATAATAAATAATAAATCATTTTCCTTCGCTGTTTATAGTTTTTTTTACACTTTATTTTTTAATATAATATTATAAAATAACGAAAATTACACCGATACATCGTTTTGACACAAAGCAGTCAATATGGGACGAAATTGTACTCAAATGAATTTCGTGTCACAGAAAAAAATATATCGGAGACATCAACGCCCGGCGAATTTGAAAATAAAACATGGCTTGGATCGAAGAAATTAATAAAAAAAAACTGTTTAATTTATTTATCACAGAGGAATTATGATGTAAGTGCTGATGATCATTTAAAACTAATTGTCAACCGGTACTCGGGTCAAACTATATTCAGGTTGCTCTTATGTTTTGCCTGTGACAAATCTTGATACCGGACAACAGCCGAATACGGAGGTTGAAGTGATTTGACTTCGCGAGGATCTTGGAGACAGGAAAGCTAACATCACAGTCCCTGTTATGTTAGAAATCATCCAGCGACGCTAGATTTGGCTGGGATATCTGGCGTTGATGACTCACAAAAGCCTGAATTTTGCTTGTATTTTCTTCCAACCTGTAGGATTCCGGCGTCCTGAAAGACCGCTAAGTACTGTTCACAGAAAGAAATGAAAAATCGAGGAACTTTAACCTATTGTGGTCCCATATGCTCTATATTGGATGTTTAGGATAGAAAAAAATTGTCGACCAGTCCATTGAGTTTGTAGGTTTTTATACTTCTACGGAACTAGAAATAATTCTTCCAAATACTTATTCTGTTTTAAATTTTGTCATTACGTTCGCTATGAGGACTGCTCCTAATAAAAATAACACAACCGAAACTATTCATTTAGAATTGCAACGTTATCTATTGTAAACATTAACGGATTTACATGTTGATGATTTCATTAATATTTTCGTGAGTCACCATATTGACGACACCACCAGTTGCTATGTCTCCCTCCATCCATTAATGAGAATCAATATCTATGTCTGAGCTCTCGGCGTCGTATAATTATATTCAATAAGGTTTTATAAATATATATTATATAGTAATATTACTAAAATATCTATTATATAAATTCTATTATGGCTTTGACATTGAATTTAAATAAATATTTATTTAATCGTTTATTTATTTAATAAGAGGCAATAAAATATAAATAATGTACCAAGGAGTGTTGTTAAAGGGGTATTTATATTATTTTAATACATATTTAGACTTGGCATTGGGAACAAATTATACATGAAAATATTATATATACTATGACGAATTTTACTCTTCTAATTTCCTCACCAGAACCACAATTATTTTTAGAATGCATTGCGTTATTTTCTCGTCGGATAGAAAAGCTTATATCTATTAGTATTCCTCTTCTTTGACTATATCCGCATGTGGTATATGTCGATGGCATTAAGTGTAAAGTTGATAAGTCCACTTTTTGCGGAAAATGACTTAACAATACAATGTTGTTGCATCATGCTATATGTATGTCCCGTAATAATTCGTTAATTTAAAGTTATTTACATATATCGAAAAAACGTCCAAGACAATTTGACAATTTCACTCAGATCTGAGATTTACACTGTAAGATGTATACTCTGTTATTTTGAATTCAGATGTATCAAAAGTATCTTGTTCGTAAGCAGCGTTATTTATCATCTATCAGAATATATTTTACTTAGACATCTTTCATCAATATACATTCTGAAGATACCAAAAAGCAAAATGTAGTTTGCATTTGACAATCTATTATAGAGTTTAGGACTGTAAACTACAATATGATTACTGAGCGGCGTGCCTCAAGGTTTAACAGTGGGTTCTTTTTTATGTTCATAAAACAAACTAAAGAATGTGACCACCCCGTCTTTACACTCGGTCTTCATCAGGCAAATAGGTCGAGCTTGGAAGTGAATATTAATTATCTAAATTCAAGTTGGCGCGCACTCGGGTGGATTGAATTTATGCCAAAAATCATGGAAGTATCTGATGATGTTTTTTTAAACATATTTTTTAAACCACGTTTACTCCCAAAGTTGAGCATATAGATCTACACGGTGTGCAAATATCCGCTCCGACCATCACACATATTTTTTTACGAGAATCGGTAGTCAGACAATTACCCAACCCAGTGGACAACCAGTCCTGCATTTTCAGATCATTGAAAATCCGACAGCTGTGGAAATCGAAGCCGCATTCCCCAGTCGCGAGGCGCACACGCTAACCTCTATGCTTTCGGGGAGACGTTTTAATGATGGAACATCTAAAAATAATTTAGTTACTGAATATAGTTGACTTGTTAATGCCTGGTATTATAAATGGTCTCGACACAACTGTATTGGCGAAGTCTATAACTGACCCAAAGGTCGTGTATATGGCCACCCCTGGTTAAAATTGTATTCCGCATGGAATGTAAAAGTCGCTGTGCCTATTTGCGGAACAAAATACTCTTTGCATTTTGATCCTTTTTTTATGACGTCTATTATGCCACAGTCGCTCGTAAAAACTAATGATACTCGAAATTTAACGAGGTGTAATTCAAGAAGCGTTCATGTTTTTAAACAGGACAATAAACATCAATACTGGAAAATACACCCAACATACATACAATATATATCTTTAAGATGGATAATCTAAATCCCACTAAATTTAAGCAAGTTATTACTATTTTTTTTTGGAACTCTCCACCGTCCGCCTTGTCATGACAACTGATCTTAATAGGGTGTATTTCAAGGCTTAATTTTTTAAAGCGTATTTCAGTTTGTAAATAAAAAGAAAATGTTTTGCTATCGGAATGTAATTATTCGTGAAGCAGAAAAACAATGCTTCCTCAGCAGTGGACCTCCGAAACACCTAACATAACATGAAAATAATCGGATGGCTTCTTTATCTGTATAAGGCGGGTTCAAGAGATCAATCTTTAACCTAACCTACCATGTAGCGAAAAATAACCGTCCAATTTCATAATTGTCACTTTGGGTTCGTACGCATATGTAATCTACATTTTTTTTGCCGTGTAACTAAAAGCCTTCGATACCAAGACAAAGTTTCATGTATCGACTGTTGGAAATTAGTTTTTTATTTTGTATTGCAGATTTGCCAATAGCCTTTTTAATCCACTGCTTTGTTTTCTCGTAGACGAAAGAATGTTTATTTATTTTTTACTTAGAGACTGGAAGATGATTATTTAAAAATATGTTGTAGCTTAAGGAGGAAAAAACGTGAACGGACGCCTGAAGGCTTTGTGTCAGGGTCATACAATTATTACATCTTGTATATTAGTTATTATGCAATCTATTTTGAGACAACATCAGAAATGATCAAACTCACGAAGTATCATGAATACTGTTTAGTGAGTATAAAGAGTATACTTATACAGGTTCAAAATTCGTAGTTTCATGCTTATTGGCCTATTCTTCAATCGGACGAATACATCCTGTAGATAAAACCCAACAAATATTCAGCTTGTTGGGATCTGGAATGTTTTAAACGAGCAGACAGGAAAAAGACAACATGTTTTGATGTGCTACATATATACAAATAGATTTAGCTTGACTTCTCTTTACTTACGATCATCGTCGTCTTCATAGGGATTATTAGGATTAGAACGTGGCTTGACGAATGTAATTAAATTCTAAACATAATCTTTAATTCCCAAATATGAATACCTTGATTTCCAAAATATAAATTGTTTATTAATTTTATGATAACTTCATTAATAGTGTTATCACTATTGTATATAAATAATTTCCCCTCTCAGTAGCTCAGAGGTTAGAGTGTGCGCCTAACATCCGGGGAAACCGGGTTACCACATCTGCTGGATTTTTTTAAAATCCTAAAATGCACAACTAGATTCCGATCGAATTGTGTAATTGTCTGACAAACAATTCTTGTGAAAAATAATCTGTCGAAATAAGTCTTCACACTGCGGAGATCCATATATTTCAATTTCGGAGCGAACATTTTCACATGTCTAGAGCCATATGTTCCACTTTCGACGCAAACATGGTTAAAAAATGATTTCTTTAAAGAGGAAGTTATAAATCATTTAATTATATAATTATTATCATATTTGAATCAAAGTTGAGTATCTAATTTAATGCGTATTTGAAGAATTATATTAACATATAGTATTTCGCAGAGTTTGATTGTCAAGAAATCGCTCAACCGATTTGAAATTAAAATAAAATCCTTATAAGGCTGCATGATCCTGAAGTCCTGCGACGCCAAGTGACATTAATATAAGTTAATATACTAATGAAATCTTTGTGATTGAGTCAAGGTTTTCCATTAATTCGGTAAACTAATTTATTGGTCGTTCATTATGTGTTTAATATACGGTCCATTTTCAAAAGTCGATAAATTATCGGTAGAAAGGAGGCTAAGGAGGCCTTCAACTCTTGACACCGTGTTACAGCAGTCGGTGGCAAACGAAAGTAAAAACTGACCAACCCACGCGCGCGCGTTAATGAATGATATCGATGGATACGTCGAAAAAGGTGGTTAATCCAAAAATAAACTTTTAACTATTTATTTATTAATTTAAAAATGTGAACCTTTTATTAATTTATTTCATCAATTATTGCGCTAAAAGTCTCGGAATACATTACTTTACTGCGTTAAGATAAAATTAATAATTATTTAATAAACATAATTAATTAAATAAATATTTTATTTACGGTGACCGCTCCTAAAGTGGATCATATGAATTTCAACGGCGAAAAGGTTACCACTCCAGAATTAGAGTAAATTAATCTCCGCATTGAAAACCGATTGACAGGTTTTCTTAACGATTGTTATTTGTCTGCCAATTGCTCAACCTTTTGGGTATCCATTTACTCATCTTTGACTTTTTTAAATCGTGTAGTTCGGAACTTGAACTCACAAGTCCCAACTCCGTAACGCGGATTCTTAGCTATCGGCCGACCGGGGTTCATTAAGTTTGCCGTACAACAAATAGATATATTTAAAAAAAATAGAAAACGTCAAAGTTATCAAGCCTTGTCAATTGCAATGCTCCCCAGCCTTATTTGTATCATGCCCTACTTCAACGCTTCAAAAATTTCCAAGCATCTTTTATAGTTGATGTGTTCAGGTGAGGTGATGGTGAGAATTTGTCTTTCGGAAGTACATATGTATGTATGTATGTTACATTTACAGCTGTGGAATAAATATTTCTCACAAATGGGATTTTTTCAACAAATTACGCATTGCCCCCCAAAACATTTATATCGGATCGTGCGCTCCACATTGAGGAAAACTGTTGTATAATTATTTTTAAATTCATATTGACTTGAGAATAAGCAGTAACAGAAAAATAATTAAAAACTGAAAGCGACTCTGACTGTGACAACGTGTACTATGCATAAGAAAATATATTACAATGTATAATAATGGAATTAAACTATATTGAATTGGACCTTTTGTATTATAAATATCACTGAGATTAGACGTACACCTTTTCTGCAGTGCTTGTTATTTATTTGGTTACCATAGTGATAATGTTACGACTGGGCGATGTTTCAATACATTGAAAAAATCGTAAAGATGAGGAGGCCGTTTGTGCAGAAAGGTCATTCACGTCTCAGGTTAAAATTCACTTTTGATTTTTTATTAAATTCGTTATTTGATGATTTGTGTCGCTGCAGGGATTTTCAATGCACTCTTTTATAATTATTTATTCAGTTCACACTTAAAATTCAAAGTTGCGCTTAGTAAAATTTTATCTAAATCAGTGATTCCCAAACTTTTGTGCCACAAACCCTTAAATTAGATAACAATAATCCGCTGCCCCCGAAA
The DNA here is from genome assembly GCA_022683975.1 of Rhyacophila evoluta. NCBI lineage: Eukaryota > Metazoa > Arthropoda > Insecta > Trichoptera > Rhyacophilidae > Rhyacophila > Rhyacophila evoluta. The sequence continues at coordinate 6,398 of JAGVSQ010001682.1, read as the reverse complement.
AAAATAAAAAAAAATTCACACTGTTGGTCCAGATGTTATATATTTTTCTGGTATCTTCCATTATAAAAAAGAATGTTGAATATATCAGTTGCTTGTTGAGTTGAGTTGAGTCGAATGACTTGTTGTTTGTGCTCTAAATATTATATGTTTCTTATAAAGTTCTATACTTTCGTCACATTGTCGAGATCCACATGGATGATTTTAAATCATACCCGCTCCAAATATGGTGTACGAATATGAATTTATTATCGCTTAAGCCAATACGCACATACAGTCACGCATCTTTGAATTTAAATAGCAGCTGCTGAGTTTGAATCTGCTTATCAAGTGGATTTTATCAAAAAATTTACTTTTTTTGATTTATCATTTGTTTAATGGCATAACTTCATTGACGACATATGGAAAAACTCAAGATTGTTGACCAAGTTTTTAATTTATAGTCTTTATAAAATGTATGCAAATTCTTCGTTGATAGATGTGCCTCATAAAATATTAGTGTTATCCTCGCATAAGCTGATTTTATATGTATCGTACAATATTTCTCAAGACACGTTGAAGTGTTTATATTATAATATACATTTTTTTAAATTTTCAGAATGAAATACAAATCTTTTAATAAAAAAGTTTTTTTTTTGACATTTTGTTGGCCAAATAACTTATATTGCGCGCTAAGCTTACTAGCAGGACACCTCTCTCTTGTAAATATTGGACGACTTCGTTTTCAGTACTATCCACCCTGAAGAGATCCAAGATTACTGTTTCTTCTGCTTTAGTTATTTCAGTTTACACATTAGAGATCAAAACACTAAGGTTACTAATAAAGTCTAGGAGTTTCACGTCTTATTTAGTATATTTTAAAGACATTTAAATATTTTCAATTGATGCAAAAGCAATTATTGGCCAACCGAGTTTTTTTAATAACACCAAATGAGAATAATGGGCATGGACATTACTCAGATATATTTTTTTTACCATGTCCGCTCTGAAAGTGAAGCATATCTGAACAGAGTGAAAATCCCAACTGAAAAAGTGGAATATATGGATCTCCACAGTGTGAAAATAAATATTGCCAGATTATTTTTCACGAGAATAGTGTGAACCACGGACAATGGCTCAACCCAATGGGTACAATATAATTGTCGGACAAATTTAGTCCGGTGATAACCGATGTTTGTAAAATTTCCGGAAGTCGTAGATGTATATTTCGACGGGCTAGTGGAGAATAGTGCAAGACTGCTTGCTTATTGAGAGGAATTTTAAAAGTTTACTTCAAAATAAAAAAAATGATTGATGACAGTGTTTATAATTTGTTGTATTCTTCATGTATAAATATATGGTTTCGACAGATATGGATAAGTCACTCAAATTAAAAATACCAAAAATCGTACTCATCATATTGATGCAGTAGGCCATGAAAATTATGTTACGAGGACTGATAAGGGTGAAATTTGGTAGGAGAGAGCCTGCCTCAGGCGTTTAATCATTCGATCAGCGATATGTTGTTAATGAGACGATTGATTCTCACGCGTTCAATTACGGAAAGTAATGACATAATTTGTACGCCCCCGCACTCGCTAACGGCACGTTTTACAATAAATGTTTTCAATAAATAATACGCGGAACGAACACGATGTTAATTCATGTTTAAACTTTAGGAACCTGTTATTGACGCAATTTTGTACACGGCAGATGATTTCCACATCTTGTACGAGTGCACCTTTTAAAGTTTTAGCATCTCTAAATGTGTAAGCATGTCATGAAATAAATAAACAGTTGTAAAATGGTTTAAATCAGTGATTTCTACCCTTTTTGCTTTAACCCCTTCTTATTTTTTTTTATCACCACGTCTCCGTAACTTTAATAATTGTTGTTTATAACGTTGGTTTAAATGGTCAATTTAATTAACTTATTTTTCATCTGTGGACAGCCATATAGATACTTTTAACCTATATGCACACGAAAGAAATGAAAAGTATACGCTCGCAAAACAAATGTAGCCTGCTTTATATTAAATAAATCCACTTATTTTACAACTGAAAACATTGGCAATGTTGACCCACAGAAATACTAAAAGTAATGGTTTTAGATCTTTGCGTATAGCTTTTCGAAACGTCTAGCAAATCTAATTATATTTTTGGATTTCGAAAATATTATAGCAGTCAAAAAATGTTAGTAAGTCGCCAGAAATAATACAGCTGATCTTTGAGGCGTCACGTGATGGCCACGTGATCTAAACCGGAGTATTTTATTACAAATATATGACATGTGTGCAGCATAGTGTAGCAATATAATGAACGTATTATATTTTGTCAGGATTAAGGTGTAAGGGTGCGATAAAGTAAAAGATTGATTAGGAGAGTAAGTTCCTCATTGATCCTCGGATATGAAGCATAGTATATTAGGACAAGTGACTGAAATTTAGCCATCCCAAAATTAATGATCTTTCGGTTTTCAATAATGACTGTTCGTCGATGTCTCTTAGCATTAAATTTTACATATTTTATAGTCCGTGTGTGAACTTCGATAATCCAGTGTATGTACCGTCAAATCAGCTAAATTACATACGAGAAAATGTCAAACTTAACCTTACCTAACTAATACTAATGAACATTATGGCTTTATTTTAGCGATCATACAATTCTACAACTAAATAACCTGTATCCTAAAAGGAATACTCACGATACATTGTAATTTTTATCAATCACTCTATTATCTTCGTAATTGTGAGAAGTATTATATAGTGAAAGTACACACTACATTTAGTAACGTAAACTTTAACTAAAACTCATAGTTGGAGCATTCACCGACTAGTTAATGTATGCAATATCTGAATTAAATACTTTAACTCTAACGTATGTTTTAGTTTTTACCCTACCCATTCCGAACGCAGAGCATGTGGATCAAGTGCGAGCATATGGATCCTCGCATTGGAAAAACGTATAACTCACCGGGCCACTCGAGTCGAAATTTATATACATATATTTTAAAATCCACAACGATATATTGCATAATGTTACATTTGAATTATATCCGTGTTTCCGAAGATTTACGCGGTATGTTGGTAAATATCTTTGGCATCTTATGCTACCTTTGCCCTTGACCCAAAAGCGGTCGTATTAAATTTAAAGAAATATTCGAGCATCCACGAGAAAAAGTGTACGTCCGCTCATAAATTTTATATGAGATAACATTTATATACGCGACTTTAACGGAGAAAACAATTTTAAAAACGAGACATATTCATAAAACGATAGTTGAGTTTTAAAATATGGCAATTTAATTTTTAGACAAAACAATTGAATTTTCTGAATACTGCGATATCGTCGTCGTAATATTTCTGCATCTTCCATGCCCGCTTCGCCTGTTTATGTCCACCGTTTCCAAGTTAAGGCAAAAAAAAAATCGATACTATTTTTACAGTTTCATTTTTTACGAGTTTCAAAGAATTTGCAGTCTCCAATACGAATTCTCGATAATTTTCAACGACAACTTTTACGACCGTTTATGCTGTATGTTGGGGAAAATGGTGATTTAACATTTCAAACGTTAGCTTAATACGTAGCCTATGATAATGAATTACGCGCTGTAAAGGTTAAACCGCAATCTTTGATTATTTTTTATTTTTAATTCTCGAAATACTCGAGAATACCTTTTTGTGAATTTTTAATTCTGTTTTTTTTTATTTTGAAAATAAATTTGATAGTCGAAGGTTGACCGCTTATATAATGTGAAATAAAATATATAAGTGATCTTTGAAAAGCGAATAAAAAACATATTTAATTTACATGACCTATGTCAAAAAAATAGACATTTATTGCATACATTTGACTATGGTACGCCGAGCGACAGCTTTGGCGTCAGTTATCGCGAATTTCCGTCCCATATACATTTATTATTATGTAAAACTATTGCATTACAGAGGCACTATCTGTGACCATCTATGACTGAGTCAAGTGTCCTTCCAAAAATTTATATTAGATATTTTCAGTAAATTGCGGATCCTTCTCTTATTTTTCCAACTTACTCTAGGTCTCGTATCCTTACATAACTATTATTTTCAAGATCGCGCCTTGCTAAATAGAGTTTTGTATTTTGGATAATATATTTGGAGCTGTTACTACGTCGTTTCATATTTTTGGGATATCTTGGCTATTATTACTTTAAATACATATGTTTCATAATTTTTCCGTTAGCCGCTTATTAGCCGTTATCACGCGTGTACCATATCAGTAACTAGTGTGTATCAGCGGTTTTCAGCCTTGCTACTACGCTTCCCCAATTTTTTTCTCGCGCACCCCTATATTTTATTTTTTAAATATATATAATGATATAGACACGTTATTTTTCATTTTTTCAAATTTAGATTGTACTTACAAGGATTGTATGATATATTAGCCAATTCCTTAAACCTGTGGGTTCCAAACAATTTAAGTCGCGGCGTCTTTCTTTAATTAAGATTTTCCCACGATGCTTTACCCTAAATAAAAGTATGAATAATCATAAGTAAGAGATAAAGATAAATACATCTCGTGTAACCGCATCATTGAACAAATTATATCATTTTAACCCACTATATCACCGCACATTTTTTCAAATCGTTTCATTATGAAGCTTTTGGATATTTCGTGGCGCCCTTGTGCTTGCCTTAAACTATTATATAAACATGACGACTTTTTCTCACAAATGTCGAATTCGCGAATAAGCATATACAGTCAAGAATGAACCGAAAGAAATCTCAGCCTATGCTCTCGTTGGTTTGAGTATATCTATTATTAAAACACGTACATAATATGATGGTCAAATGATTCGACCAGCCCAGAAATGTCGAAATTGACGAGGGCAAAGAAATATCTATTCCTAATTGGTTTTTTTTTCTGTTCAAAAGATAGTCCGTTCTTTATGTCTCTGAATTTTTTTTTTATTACCTTGATTTGCCATTTTTTTTAGTTTATTATTAAGAAGAATTTAAATTTTTAATGATGTCCGTGAAATTCTCAACTTTTTCTCCGACCGTATTCACGTCTTTTTGCGAAACATATGGCCACTGCTATGCTACTCCAGGATCTTTTCCGGCGGCTAATAGCCTTGCCTCTGCCTAGGTCAAGCCTGGCCAATCCAGATTGCACCACATTGACGTCCTAAGATATTCCATGGGCCGCACTTTTTTCTCGCGCCTCCCTTTTCCTTTTATTTGTTAATAAACATAACAATATACATGAGTTTTTTTTTAAAAAACATTTTCTTAATTTCGGCGCCTCCAGGTAGAAAACCGCTGACTTATTTAGAACGAAATCGGATGAAACCGTGCGTGGATTATTTGAGTCGTATGGAATCAAAAGTAGAACTATCCACGCATTGGCATCAAATGCAAGGCTTTCAGTTATTTAAATATTTATATTTATTT